>PVJI01007365.1:0-78572 GCA_004026765.1 Micronycteris hirsuta | reverse complement strand
CCACCACCATCACCACCTCCACCACACCACAGCCGCCACCACAGCCACAACCACCACCATCACCACCTCCACCACACCACAACCGCCACCACAGCCACAACCACCACCATCACCACAGCCGCCACCACAGCCACAACCACCACCATCACCACCTCCACCACACCACAGCCGCCACCACAGCCACAACCACCACCATCACTGTCACCACTACCACCACCACTCCTACCACCGTCACCACCACCACCATCACTGTCATCATCACCACCTTAACCACAACCACCACCACCATCACCACCATCACCACCACCACCACCATCCCACTACTACTACCACCATTCCCACCACTACCACACTATCACCATCATCACAACCACAGCCATTACCACCACTATTACCATCACCACCAATCCCACCACCACCACCACCACCATCACCGCTACTACCATCACCATCACCAGTACCACCCTCACTGTCTCAACCACTACTTGTTCAAGCTAAATTTTATAGTGGAGACCTTTTTATGAAATTTAGATTTGTATCTTTATAAAAATGTTTTTGGAAGATATTGTTTCCAAGGGTCACACAGCTTGCTTCTCTATGGGAATAAATGGTATGAGTCACGCAGGGCTAAACAGTTGGATGGGGGGCCAATTCTACTCCAAACACATGAAAAAACAGGTTCAAGAAAAAAAGTGTGACATCTAATTTTTATTTAAGGAATGTATTTTTATTTTGAAAGTCAATGAAAAGTAACCTGTTGTGGAAAGAAAGAGAGAAAAGGAGAGTGTCACAGGGAGAATACCGAAAAGCAAGATGCAGGAGTGGAGGCTACAGAAGGGGCCTGGACTTTAGACGGGAGGCAAACTGACCCGTGAACAGGGTCTGCAGGGCAGGCGTCACCCTGAGACCAGACTCACAGCCAGCTGTTTATTTTTGTTAACTCTTAGGTAATCCTAGGAAACAAAGATTTATCGAGTGACTTTCATGAGCCCTCGGGTCCTGAGGGCTGGGTGGTGTAGGAGCTAAAATCACCCCCTCTGGCCGCCCCCACCCCCGCCCTATCTCCTCCTTACCAAGTTGGGCCTAAGCCTGCTTAGGTCGCAGATTGCAGATTTAGGGGATTGGACTCATGGTTTTGAGTCCCTACACGCTGACTAAGCCCTGGGTGGGGAGGGTGCTTCTTGTTTGGCTAGGGGCGCCTGGGGCCCCACACTTGGCTGTGGGAACAGAGCCACCCTTGGAGGGAAGAGGAAGGTCAGGAAGTAGGGCAATGAGATGAGGGTGGAGCCGAGTAGCCAAGGGCTGCTGGCCTGGGAATCAGTTTAGTTCTCTCTCTTCCACTGACCCTCCTGAGGGCAGGGAGTTTGATCTGAGGAGTGGGAAAGTAGGAGCCTCCTGTGGAACCCCTGTGTTCCCTGCAAAGGGAGGGCGCCCAGTTTGCTGGAGCCCATGCCGGCAGGACCAGTTTAGGAGTGACCAGAACAAGGTATGTGGAAATGGATTGTGGGGCTCCGGAAAGCTCTAGAGCCAAGCTGACCCCCACCCGACTCAACAGCCTTCACCAGGATTTCAGACCACATAGCCTTCACTTGAGGCCTCCCTTCTCATGGGCACAGTCTTGGTCCTTAAAACAGCCCCCTCTGGCCTTCCTCCAACCTGGCTTCCCCTTGGCCTGCAGTAAGACCTGGATTCTGGATTCTAGACTCCAGCTTTCCCCTGGGTGCCCTTCTGGGTGTGTAATGTGGTTGGTCATCATGCTAGGTAACCAGTCAAGCCTGGTAGTAATGAAAACTCATATTCATGTTGGACCTGATAGTTTACAGAGGGCTTTTGTATATGCCTGTCATTTGAGCCTCACAATTCTTTAAGGTACTGTTTTTATGCTCGTTTTACAGATAGGAAACCTGAGGCTCAGAGAAATTAAATGACTGTCCCGGAGCCACAAACTAGTAAATAATAGAGCTCGGGGTCCAGCATCAGATCTCCTTGTTCTTTTAAATCCTGAGGCTTTGATCATGTGACTTTTTAATCACCTGACAAACTAGAAATGAGGTCATTCCTTCCCATATGATAAAGTGAAATAAAATAAAAGCCAGTGGGTGAGCTAATAGCTCATTTGAACCGTTTTGATGCCTCGAGTTCCTGTGTTTGGGGCCAGGTCTCAGCCTATTGCTCTAAATCAAAACAAGCCCTGTGATTGCCCAATGAGGCTCTCAAATTGAGAAGTTGATTTTCATCAGAGTAAATGAAGAATATTATTATATTTTACAAGTCAATAAATCAATGTAGCCCTAATTTTGCCACGCAGGAAATCAATTCTGGTCTTTCTAAACCATCAAAGATGTTATGAACAAAGTAATTTCACAAATTATGGCAAGCAACACATTTATTGATGACTGCAGTTTAGGAATTTAGAATCTGTGAGCACTGTAATATAATATGGTACACTGGCATGAGCTGAGTGAATACAGATTATATGGGGAAACTGTAATGCATCATTTGCTATTAGTGGACTGGTAATAATTACCAGTTTCAAAGCAGCTCTTTCCATGTAATCTTTAGTCTCAATCGTAACAGCCCTTCTCATTGACATTATGATTATACTAGCTGCCCTCACGGTCTAGAATATCTGGTTGATGGGAATACTAAAACGCCGTAGTGAAAACTGTATGTTGTATGCTCATTAGAAGATGAAATGCCATTTTCTCTGACCTGATGTATGGCAGAGAGAAGAGGGTAACCGCACGGTGCTAACATACTGTAGCATGATTATGTGGGCTCCAAAAACAAAATTTTAGGGAGCTCAGGGCAGCAAAATAAAGTGGGCTTTTCTCAGCTAAGCAAAGGATACAGACGAGGTCCCTGATGCAGCGGTTCACAGATCTCAGCCTTTATCAATGGTCAGGTTCATGGCGATGGGTGCAGTGCTGGGTTGCAACAGAATATTATAAGGTGAAAAAATGATTTTAAGGCATGTGGAGTGATGAAAGTGTTAAGGACTGGCTTCGGCTGCACATCTCCCTTTTCACTTACCCAATTCAGATTGTCAGGCTAAATGTATGATAATAACACAGAATCCTAGAGAGGCAAAGGAGAAAGCCATGGAGGGTCATAGTAGTTGGAACCAGTTAGTTTTTTTCTTGCCTATTTAGGACCCAAGTAAAAAAAAATATGAAAATACTCTCAATGATGCTTTCTGTTTCCTTTGGAAGAGAGGAGGCAAACAAAAATAGGCAGATAATGTGATACTAATGTCAGCATTTTCTTTCAAAATCTTTCTGCCTTTTTCCCCCTCCTCCACATTAGGCAAATGTTTAAAACCTAATTTTGCTATCTTACCATCTAATCTTGTTAAAGAGATTTACCCAGGAGTGGGATATATTGAGTGAGGTTATAAATGCATTGTGAAGTAAATTACAAGGGCAGGCCAGGGAGTCCATTATTCAGACAAGTGCTTGAGTGAGGCCAGCTTGTTTGGGAATATGAGTGTTTGGGGCTCCTGAGAAGACCCTGTTAGCTTTTTGTCGGACTTGCTAAATGGAGGGATCATGATTGAGTTAATTCCTCATTTGCCGCTCTAGCTCATGGTGAATTTTTTTCCCTTTTAAAAAGTTCCTAGCCAAGGTTTTCAGGAACTTTTCTGGCCCTTCTTTTAAGAGAGGGGCTAAAGTTTATTCCTCATTTGTGTTTTGTATACCATCTTTTTGGGAATCCCTGGGAAGTTGTCTATTTTCTTCCTCCTGTCCTTTGGCCACCGACAGTTGCGCCCTCTTTAATGCTGCAGTTGACTGGTAAACTGTTAGTTACTCCCTTGGCGTATATATGATTTTTTTAATTTAGCTATCTCCAAATATGAATGATTGTGAAGTCAAGCTGGCCCCTCTTTGCATTTACCACTCTCGGGTTCTTTTCAACGAGAGAGAAATAATGTGACTTAAGCGGGGCCCCTCTCCAGACGGCTTGGCTACTAGCCAAAGAGTTGACTAGCTGAACTGTATCTTTCTGTTTCTTTCTCAACCGGAGCTGAGGCGCAGCCGAGGGTGTAGGATGTTGTATAATTTGGTTCACGTTGTTAGCCTCTCAAAATAATGAGGAGGAGGGTAGTGTGGCATTTCTCAGTCTGCCGCCGGTCACGGCGCTGGCTGCTCTAGCTGTCCTCAGACCGGGATGCGGTGTCGGCCTAAGTTGGCACCAGCCTCTCCTCCTGACTCGAGGCTTGCGTTTGTTTGACTGGGAGTAACTCCTAAAGATTTGACGTGGTCAGTGGGTTAAATCTGAATTAAATTTGTCTTTTGAGATTTTTCACAACATTCCTTGAGATAAAAATGGGAGTCCTTGTGGGGCATTGTGGAACTAGAATTGGGACTCATTGACCCTCACACAGGCCAGGATGTGAGAATGTTGATAGTTTCTCTTCCGTGGAATTAGTTTTTGAGTGCCTTCTCATTTTTAACAATATCAACAATTAACGTATTTCAGGCTAAGATGAAAAGCATCTCTGGAGCCACAGAGAATTGTAATGAGTTGACCTTCTCTTTTTTGATATCTCTATGAAATGATTGCCTATTTAGAAAGTTCACCTAGGGGGGAATAGAATGATGGGATTTAGGGAGCAGAAAAGTTTCCCTTAGGTCTCCTTGTCCAAGTCTCTTACTTAAATGAGAAAACGGAGGCACAGAGAGGAAATGGCTTCCCCAAACGATAGCTGGTAGAAGACTGGAAAGTTCAGAAGATGTCTGCTGAGGTTCCCTAGACTGTAGGGATCATCATCCTCAAGCTCAAATTGGTCTAGATTTTCCTGCGTTGGAGACTGGATTTAAAATTCTTAGAACTCCGTTAAGAGGCAGGAAGACTGATTGGACAAATACTTATTGGGCACCAACCACTGGATGTGCCAGGCACAAGGGATAGGTCAGGAACGGCTCAGGCCTTGGGGCAGAGGGCTGGGGGCAGGGCAGGCTGGAGGCAGAACATAAATAAGCAATTGCTGATGCCCTCCTAGGTGATTAAACATTGATATTGGTGTTGTATTGTTTTGCAGGTAAAGATGAGCCCAGCAGCTACACATGTACAACTTGCAAACAGCCATTCACCAGTGCATGGTTTCTCTTGCAACACGCACAGAACACTCATGGATTAAGAATCTACTTAGAAAGCGAACATGGAAGTCCCCTGACCCCGCGGGTTGGTATCCCTTCAGGACTAGGTGCAGAATGTCCTTCCCAGCCACCTCTCCATGGGATCCATATTGCAGACAATAACCCCTTTAACCTGCTAAGGATACCAGGATCAGTATCCAGAGAGGCTTCCGGCCTGGCAGAAGGGCGCTTTCCACCCACTCCCCCCCTGTTTAGTCCACCACCGAGACATCACTTGGACCCCCACCGCATAGAGCGCCTGGGGGCGGAAGAGATGGCCCTGGCCACCCATCACCCGAGTGCCTTTGACAGGGTGCTGCGGTTGAACCCAATGGCTATGGAGCCTCCCGCCATGGATTTCTCTAGGAGACTTAGAGAGCTGGCAGGGAACACGTCTAGCCCACCGCTGTCCCCAGGCCGGCCCAGCCCTATGCAAAGGTTACTGCAACCATTCCAGCCAGGTAGCAAGCCGCCCTTCCTGGCGACGCCCCCCCTCCCTCCTCTGCAATCCGCCCCTCCTCCCTCCCAGCCCCCGGTCAAGTCCAAGTCATGCGAGTTCTGCGGCAAGACGTTCAAATTTCAGAGCAACCTGGTGGTGCACCGGCGCAGCCACACGGGCGAAAAGCCCTACAAGTGCAACCTGTGCGACCACGCGTGCACGCAGGCCAGCAAGCTGAAGCGCCACATGAAGACGCACATGCACAAGTCATCCCCCATGACCGTCAAGTCCGACGACGGCCTCTCCACCGCCAGCTCCCCGGAACCCGGCACCAGCGACCTGGTGGGCAGCGCCAGCAGCGCGCTCAAGTCCGTGGTGGCCAAGTTCAAGAGCGAGAACGATCCCAACCTGATCCCAGAGAACGGGGACGAGGAGGAAGAGGAGGACGACGAGGAAGAGGAAGAAGAGGAGGAAGAGGAGGAGGAGGAGCTGACCGAGAGTGAGAGGGTGGACTACGGCTTCGGGCTGAGCCTGGAGGCGGCGCGCCACCACGAGAACAGCTCGCGGGGCGCCGTGGTGGGCGTGGGCGACGAGGGCCGTGCCCTGCCCGATGTCATGCAGGGCATGGTGCTCAGTTCCATGCAGCACTTCAGCGAGGCCTTCCACCAGGTCCTGGGCGAGAAGCATAAGCGCGGCCACCTGGCCGAGGCTGAGGGCCACAGGGACACTTGTGACGAAGACTCAGTGGCCGGCGAGTCGGACCGCATAGACGATGGCACTGTTAACGGCCGCGGCTGCTCCCCGGGCGAATCGGCCTCCGGGGGCCTGTCCAAAAAGCTGCTACTGGGCAGCCCAAGCTCGCTGAGCCCCTTCTCCAAGCGCATCAAGCTCGAGAAGGAGTTCGACCTGCCCCCAGCCGCGATGCCCAACACTGAGAATGTGTACTCGCAGTGGCTCGCTGGCTACGCGGCCTCCAGGCAACTCAAAGATCCCTTCCTTAGCTTCGGAGACTCCAGACAATCGCCTTTCGCCTCCTCGTCGGAGCATTCCTCGGAGAACGGGAGCTTGCGCTTCTCCACACCGCCCGGGGAGCTGGACGGAGGGATCTCGGGGCGCAGCGGCACGGGAAGTGGAGGGAGCACGCCCCATATTAGTGGTCCGGGCCCGGGCAGGCCCAGCTCAAAAGAGGGCAGACGCAGCGACACTTGTGAGTACTGTGGGAAAGTCTTCAAGAACTGTAGCAATCTCACTGTCCACAGGAGAAGCCACACGGGCGAAAGGCCTTATAAATGCGAGCTGTGCAACTATGCCTGTGCCCAGAGTAGCAAGCTCACCAGGCACATGAAAACGCATGGCCAGGTGGGGAAGGACGTTTACAAATGTGAAATTTGTAAGATGCCTTTTAGCGTGTACAGTACCCTGGAGAAACACATGAAAAAATGGCACAGTGATCGAGTGTTGAATAATGATATAAAAACTGAATAGAGGTATATTAATACCCCTCCCTCACTCCCACCTGACACCTCCTTTTTCACCATCCCCTTCCCCATCGCCCTCCAGCCCCACTCCCGGTAGGATTTTTTTCTAGTCCCATGTGATTTAAACAAACAAACAAACAAACAAACAAGTAACGAAGCTAAGACTCTGAGAGTGCTTGTCACCAGCACACCTGTTTTTTCTTTTTCTTTTTCTTTTTTCTTTTTCTTTTTTTCCTTTATGTTCTCACCGTTTGAATGCATGATCTGTATGGGGCAATACTATTGCATTTTACGCAAACTTTGAGCCTTTTCTCTTGTGCAATAATTTACATGTTGTGTATGTTTTTTTTTAAACTTAGACAGCATGTATGGTATGTTATGGCTATTTTAAATTGTCCCCAATTCGTTGTTGGGCAAAAATGTTGCTGTTTCCAGTTTCGTTCTGAGAGAAAAAGAGAGAGAGAGAGAAAAAGACCATGCTGCATACATTCTGTAATACATATCATGTACAGTTTTATTTTATAACGTGAGGAGGAAAAATAGTCTTTGGATTAACCCTCTATAGACAGAATAGGTAGTGCTGAAAGAAAATCTCTATGAGCTAAATGTCTGTCTCTAAAGGGTTAAAATGTATTAATTGGAGAGGAAAAAAAGGCCTTGAATTGACAAATTAATAGAAAAACAAAACAAGTTTATTCTATCATTTGGTTTTAAAATGAGTGCCTTGGATCTATTAAAACCACGTCGATGGTTCTTTCTACTTGTTATAAACTTGTAGCTTAATTCAGCATTGGGTAAGGTAATAAACCTTAGGACCTATCATATAATTCTATATTGTATTTCTCACAACAATGGCTACCTAAAATATGACCCACTATGTCCTAGTTAATCATCATTTCCCCTTTAGTTTAAGCTTGTAAGCAAAACTGATTATACCAGTATAAAAGCTGTTTTGCTCCTGGTGAGAGCTTAAAAGAAATGGGGCTGTTTTGCCCAAAGTTTTTTGTTTTTGCTTTTTTTAAAAAAATGATGATTGCATCGAATGTGGAACGTGCAAAAGCCCTGGAACATGATTAAATATGTGAGGAAGGAATTCATTTCATGAAGATACTTGTTTTAAATAATGTCTTTTAAAAAAAATTCTGGCACCAAAAAAAAATAGATCCAGATCCACTTGGTTGTCAAAGGGACAATCAGATGATAAACTTCAAGACCTCGTACACCATGTTGAAAAGAAGAGGCTGACAATAGGCTTCACAGAGGGTAACAGAGGAAAAAAAAGTGATTTATTAGCACAACATAGTACTATTTGCCATGTTAAACTAGAACAGGTGTATAAGCTAATACCGATACAATGATGATTAACTATGAATTCTTAAGATGCGTTGAAATGTGATGTTCTTAAAAAAAGAAGAGAAAGAATTTTAAGAGTAGCAGTATATATGTCTGTGCTCCCTAAAAGTTGTACTTCATTTCTTTTCCATACACTGTGTGCTATTTGTGTTAACATGGAAGAGGATTCATTGTCTTTATTTTATTTTTTAAATTTTTTCTTTTTTATTAAGCTAGCATCTGCCCCAGTTGGTGTTCAAATAGCACTTGACTCTGCCTGTAATATCTGTATCTTTTCTCTAATCAGAGATACAGAGGTTGAGTATAAAATAAACCTGCTCAGATAGGACAATTAAGTGCACTGTACAATTTTCCCAGTTTACAGGTCTATACTTAAGGGAAAAGTTGCAAGAATGCTGAAAAAAAAAATTGAACACAATCTCATTGATGAGCATTTAAAAAAAAAAAACTAAAAAAAAACTTTGCCAGCCATTTACTTGACTAATGAGCTTACTTACTTGGACTCAACATTGCAAGCGCTGTGAATGGAAAACAGAATACACTTAACATAGAAATGAATGATTGCTTTCGCTTCTACAGTGCAAGGATTTTTTTGTACAAAACTTTTTTAAATATAAATGTTAAGAAAAAAATTTTTTTAAAAAACACTTCATTATGTTTAGGGGGGAACTGCATTTTAGGGTTCTATTGTCTTGGTGGTGTTACAAGACTTGTTATCCATTTAAAAATGGTAGTGGAAATTCTATGCCTTGGATACACACCGCTCTTCAGGTTGTAAAAAAAAAAAAACATACATCGGGGAAAGGTTTAAGATTATATAGTACTTAAATATAGGAAAATGCACACTCATGTTGATTCCTATGCTAAAACACATTTATGGTCTTTTTTCTGTATTTCTAGAATGGTATTTGAATTAAATGTTCATCTAGTGTTAGGCACTATAGTATTTATATTGAAGCTTGTATTTTTAACTGTTGCTTGTTCTCTTAAAAGGTATCAATGTACCTTTTTTGGTAGTGGAAAAAAAAAGACAGGCTGCCACAGTATATTTTTTTAATTTGGCAGGATAATATAGTGCAAATTATTTGTATGCTTCAACAAAAAACAAAAAAGAGAGAGAAACAAAAAAGTGTGACATTGTACAAATGAGAAGCCATATAATGGCGGTGTGGGGGAGCCTGCTAGAATGTCACACGGACGGCTGTCCTAGGGGTTGTACATATCCTTTTTTGTTCCTTTTTCCTGCTGCCATACTGTATGCAGTACTGCAAGCGAATAACGTTGGTTTGTTATGTAGTGTGCTTTTTGTCCCTTTCCTTCTATCACCCTTACATTCCAGCATCTTACCTTCATATGCAGTAAAAGAAAGAAAGAAAAAAAGGAAAAAAAAAAACCCACAATGTTTTGCAGTTTTTTTCATTGCCAAAAACTAAATGGTGCTTTATATTTAGATTGGAAAGAATTTCATATGCAAAGCATATTAAAGAGAAAGCCCGCTTTAGTCAATACTTTTTTGTAAATGGCAATGCAGAATATTTTGTTATTGGCCTTTTCTATTCCTGTAATGAAAGCTGTTTGTCGTAACTTGAAGTTTTACCTTTTACTATGGGAGTCACTATTTATTATTGCTTATGTGCCCTGTTCAAAACAGAGGCGCTGACTTTGATCTTTTATTTTTCTTTGTTTTTATTTTTTTTATTTGGATGACCAAAGGTCATTACAACCTGGCTTTTTATTGTATTTGTTTCTGGTCTTTGTTAAGTTCTATTGGAAAAACCACTGTCTGTGTTTTTTTTGGCAGTTGTCTGCATTAACCTGTTCATACACCCATTTTGTCCCTTTATTGAAAAAAATAAAAAAATTAAAGTACACGATGTAAGCTTCTTGTGTCCTCATTTGACACACTCTGTAAATTACTTTCAAGGAGATAACAGGTTTTTAAGAGAAGGCCAGTCAGTCTTTTTCAGGATGATCTCTACGGGCATTTTGATGTATGTATTCTACCTTAAAGGAACATAAAGTACTTACTATCTATTAAAAAATATATATCTCAAATCATGCAAATAGTTTTTAGACTTTATAGTTCTAGAATAATTTTCAGTCTGATGTTAAAAACTTTCCCTCTATCTCTTAGCAGTAATCCATTCGGATATAAATGAGAAACTTAGTGGTAATAGCATCTTAAGCTTTATTTCCTTTGGATTTTTTTGCTGCTCTTGTTGTCTAAAAGTTCTTCTCTATTCTGACATCCCCATCCTACCCTAGGGCATAATGTAAACAAGGTTTTGTGTGTGTGTGTGTGTTTTTTAAAGAAATCAGCTTTTTCATTTCCATATAAGAGTCTTTCCTCATGTCAAAAATAAACACACCTTCCAAATCTAAAAATCCAGAAATGATGGCATCAGGTGAAAAAGAGAGAGAGAGAAAAGAAAGAAAGCAATAACCAGGAGTTTAGCCAGACGTGGCCAAATCTGTGGAATTGGCCACTGATTCTGAGATGTGTGGTGGTTTGCCTTGTGATTCGGAGATGCTAGGGACCTTAGCCAGCACAGATCTTTCAGGTGTTTTTATAGGGTCTTCTTGGCAGATTGCAAAAGAGGGTGGGAATACCCCTTCAGTTAATTATCTTTTGTCCAGTCAACAGATTTATGAAACGAATCATCATCTTGAAACGCAAGTTCGGTCTATTTTCAACACCCCTCCTCGGAAATCTTGTGTTGCCAGTTTTACAAATACTGCCTGTTGCAGCGTCTCTTTGCTTTATTATAACACATACCTCTGTGGGCCTGTCTCCCTGTCCCCAGTGTAGACGAATGGACACAACATTGTTTTATTCTTGTAAAAACCAAAACAAAAGCTGTTCTGTTGTCTTCGTGTGGTAGCTTTGTTGTTGTTGTTTTTCTTGTTGCTGTTCAGTTCTTATGCCCTGGTGCCTCTGAGGTGGCCTTTTTAGAAAGCCTTTTATCTGAGGCAAGCATAGTTTTATCTTTCTAAAATAAAGAGAAACTAGTAGGCTTTATTTTTTTAAAGCCCGTTTGGGTGGGAAGCAGAGAGGAATCTGGTGAGAGGGGTCTTGGGATAGCTGGGACGGGATGGGATGGGACAGGGGTGGTGACTTGCAGAACTTGGTAACTGGCAGTGAACTGAGGGGAGAAATATGTGTTTTAGATTAGGTTACTTCACAGCTGAATCCGGAATGCTGTTTAAGGCAGGTAGAAATATTCCCCAGTGCCAGGCCAGTTTTAGACATGGTGACTTCTGCTCCGCTATATTAAATGTCTTTAAAACTGCTGGGTGTCCAGCTGTGCGCATTGTACATACGGTATTCATATTAATTTCTCAGTATATGATGCTTTTAGTGTAATTAGGTTTTTTTATCCTGACAGAATTAATGCTGGATACTGTATACTTGTATGTTCACATTTCTTAAATCAAATGGCAAATAGGGAGGGGTGCAAACATTGGGTAGTAAATCACAGATTATATTTGATTTATATGATCCCAAAGTTAAATAAATTTATTGGGAGACAGGTTCTTCAGGGTACTTAGTCTCCTGGCATATCGAAGCCCTTTTATAAAATATTATTTCTGAAGCCGAGTGAATAATGGAAGCATGAAAACCTAGACAACAAGAATATAACTTATAGATGACATCTTGTATCCGGAACCCTAAAATTAAAAATAATAATGTAAAATAACAAATATCATTTGCAACCATAGGATGAATTCATGATATCTTTTGAAAACGAGGAAATGCTAAGAACATTAACATTTTTCAAAAATTTCCAATAAAGTTCTATGACTTTCCTGATGTGTTGATGCAACGTTCTCTCCATACCTGAACTGCCACTTACGAAAATGTTCCTTTTCATCTTCATTTTGAGGACAGCTTAAGCAGGAACACAGCAAATGCAATTTCTCACAGACTTGCAGAAACTCTCCCAGTGCAAGGAGTCCCTCCACCCGGAGACCCTGTACTGTCTCTCTGTCTAGGACCTGCAGGACTGCCAATCCCATGTCAAGGTTGCTAAGGAGTGAGGTGATCGCTGGGTTCTTCATTTGTGCCAGCAACGGCAGGAAGTGGGAAGCAGCTGAATTTTCCCCAGGGCATTCTGTGACAGCCCTGTTTATTTAAATACCATTTTTGTATATGTAATAAGTACATACTGTGTATGTTCATAATACTTGAGGTGAGAATTTGAAAGGCAGTGGCGGTGAGGGTTAGATATCATTTCATTTGGAGAAATAAGGAAATGAGGTGGTTTATTCACAGACACTCAAAGTTTGTTAGAAGGTGCTGGGGTACGGCAAGCCTTCCTGGAAAGGATCGGAGAAGCCGCAGGCCCCATCCCGTCCTGTTTCGAACACTTTACTCAGAGAGAGTGAGGGAGGAAATACAGTGTTTTCTTTTCTTTAAATCTCCTTCCCCCACTCCACGCACACACACACACACACACACACACACGACGTGATTTCTTACGACTGTGTTGTAACCGTGTCTTCATGATGGTTCTGTTGCTCCATTGTCTCCAGGCCTCGTGTGTTCAAGAATGTACCCATCCCATTCTCTCTTTTCTTTCTTCAGACAACTTCCCATTTAAAAAACAAAAATTCTGGGAATTTTGCTGGTATGAGGACGGGATTGGCAGTGTTCTTTAAACCTGCTTGGAAAAATGTTTTTTTAAAAAGACTGTTAACTTTTAAAGGGCATGAGCCACTTAGCAAATTTTCCTAAGTGTCTCCTAAGACCCTGCCGCTCTCCCAATTAAGAACAAATTAGCTCACTTTTAGAGACAGGGACATCAGAACACACAGGCAGAGTTGGGGTTGCATACATTTACTCCAGGGCTGCTGCAGCTCCAAAGCGTGGACGGGGATTGTTGGGGTGCACGTGTGCGTGCTGTCATCTCGTTACCCCATTAGCGCATTGTCTCATTTAGTAAAACACATGGCCAGTGAGTCAGCCTTTAGGGGGAAGGGCCTGTTTCTCTCTCTCTCTCTATTTCCCAGTGTCATCTATGGTCATAGGATGCGATTAATTCTCCCTTTCAAATGGGGAAGGAGACCGATGTCGTTCACGTGGGTCATTGTACTCAAAACTGAAACTTGGCTGAACACGACTTGATGGCTGAAACAAATACTGGTTTTCCTTTCTGTAAAATGGCAAAGACTGCTTAAAGGGAGTATATATCAGGTCTTTACGAGACAGCAGAAAAGGCAATGTAAGTGATTTTTCCAAAGTCTATCCTTTAAATCAGGACCCCCCAAACCCACAGGGGGCTGTGCTTTTAAATAACAGTGAACGTGGTACATGCCCATGCTATGCTTTGTCTGTTAGGCTTTTCAAAATTGGTAGCAGGTCTCACAAAGGGATTTGATGGGATATCAGCTAACTGGGCCTCAACGACAATGACTTAGGGCTGGACTGGGAGCAGGATTCCCAGAGCCCACCTGGACACAGCAGGCCCCTCAGCCCAGGTCTCCACTGCTCAGGGGGGGATTCCTGAGAGCAGCTGAGCTCCAGACCCTGGGCCTCCTGCGGAGCCAAGTAAGGGGAGAGGAGGCCCCAGGCTCCTGCTTCAGGTCACCATGGCAACGAGGCCTGGAATGCCACAGTGGTAGCCCTCTTCCTCGGCACATCCGGACTCCCAGTTCTGCTGCTTCAAGTCAATGTACACACAGCAAGGGAGGAACCCCGGAGGAAAATAACCACTCCCTTCTTCCCTTCACCATTGCCTTTCCCCTTCCAAAAGAGAAAACAAGAAAAGAAAACTGCATGTTTGAAAGAGACTGCAGGCAGTTTTTGGTGCAATTTGGGAGCAACTTTTGGGTTCTGGTTTTCCTCTTCAGAGATTTGTTCGCCTCTTGTAAATCGTTGGCTGCTTTGACGTTGAACTTGATGACATTTCATGTTTTCGTTGTGCTGCTTTTACATCAATTTTGATTTTTTGTTTCTTTATAATTTTATTATTATTTTAAGGAAATGTCCCCCTTCCCTCCTTCCTCCCCTGTTCTCCTCAACCAAAGGACTGTTTCCTACTCAAGTTTTCTCAGTCATAAGGGAAAGTGTTTCCTTCCAGGTGTGTCCCGAGTTTATTAGGATTATCACGTGATCGGGTAGAGGGCCTGGGTCCTTTGGGGGAAGGCAGGGAGGGAGCTCCTGGGAAAGGCACTCAGAGGTCAGAGATTTGGGGGGGAGGTTAACTTTGAAATCATGTTTAAGATGCCAGTGGCTCAACCTGTGGTTGATTTAAGTTATAATTATAAAAAGCGAGTTAGAGAACAGAAAATCACTGGGCCAAGTCACACCTGTACTTTTTTTTCCCCCCTCCTCTGTCTCCATTCTCTTTCTAGGTTCTTCACACACCCCCATTCGGCGTAGTGCCCAGAGAGCTCAAGATGTGTGGCAGTTTTCGGATGGAAGCTCGAGAGCCCTTAAGTTCTGAGAAAATTTGAAGCCCCCAGGGGCGGGGTGGACGTGTGCCGCCCGGCCGACATCTGCGTGGTCTGTCGCCCTGCTAGTTTGTGATGTTTTCTGACAGTAGCCTCCAAGAAGCCGTGTGCGAAGACAGAGTCCTGCAGAGTCCTTCCTGCCTGGGCCTGCAGTGCCGTTTTATTTATATTTTTTAATAAAATGTAAAAACAAAAAAACAGACCCACATTGGAATAGTGAATCAGTCCCATAGAGCGGGCTCGTGGACCGCCGCCGTCCCGAGTGACGTCCTGGCCCTTTTGGAACCAGCCAACCTAATTACCCGTATTGTGGAAATGAGCATGAGTCCCCGACCCCTTGTTTCTATACATTCTATGTTGTCTTTTAAAAAGTGTGCTTAACATTGACACAATAAATGTTGGAGCTTTAGGTGGTGTTTGCTTGTTCTTTAATTATTGATGCTTATAAGACAATGAGCTGCTTGTGACTTTGTATTTCTGTACCCACTTCCTGCAGACACCCTTTGGGTGGGCCAGAGGGACAGATTTGAGGAATGGGTAGGAGGTGTAGGAGGGGAAATAGGTTATTGCTTATCAGATGGAATAAATTTTCAAGGAGAATCAAAATGCAAAACTTGGTAATCATAGCAATATCATAATTAATGTAGTAGTAGTATTGCTGTTTATTAATGCTGAAGTGTGGTTTTCCTTACTGTCTGACTGATAATTTGCATACCATTAAATAATGCATAATATGGCACGCTGAATTTTGTTTTTCAAATATATGCTTTTGGTGGCTACCATGCAGGACTTGAATTTGTCTTTTAATTTAGCTCAAGAAAGATAACGTCACTGGGTTAGTGGTAAATCCAAGGAAGGTAATAAATGTCAGTAGTTGCTTATTAAATATTCCGATTTTAGGTTTCCAAACCTTTGGCAAATATATCTTAATGCAGACAAACGAACAAACATAAAACTTCTTTATTATTTAGAACAAGAAATTTGGAGCAGATTTTATAAGGGGGAAAATCGTAGGAGGAAAGAGGTTCTGATCAGAACACATTCCTGTGATCATAGCAACGCCCCATTCCTTTTCAATCAGCGACACAAATACGTTATGTCTACAGACAGGCCAGCATCCCTTCCGGCTCAGTCAATTTGCAAAGAACTTTTCTCAATTTGGTGTTTTCTATTGCCTGGAGATCCAGAAAACGAGAAACAATATAGCATATTAGAATAGGTTTATCAATAATAAACCTGTGTATGGTAGATTTACACATTGGCTGTGCACGTAAGTGGGGAAAATCATACCCACTCACCCTCTGGTTAAATTACCTAGCCTTGTGAGAAGATAAAATAATTGGCATCTGGATTCTTTCCTGCTTATTTATTCATATAAACAATGACTCCTTCCAGTTGTGTGCTACCTTATACTTTATACAGTGCTTTCAGGTACATTATTTCATCTGATCTTCATTGGGACAGCTCACAACTTCCACTTTAGGAGGAAGAGAGTGTGGCTTACCAAGGTTAAGGACTTGCCCAAGGCCACACCAGTGCGCTGAGGGAGAGGCGAAAAGCCAGGTGTTCTGATTCCAGTCCAGAGCTGATTCCACTGAACTCTGTACATGATCAAAGGGAATGTCTCTCCCTGTGTTAGCACACAAGCCCTAAGTGTTCACGAGCACATGCATGTATGGCTCCCACACATGGATCAAGGATGTCCATTGGTAAGGGCGTGCAAAGTTGTCTTTTCCTCCCAATAGCTGTGTGCACTGCAAGTGGGATCTGGGGATAAAGGTCCCTTCTTGCCATCTTTCCCCTGTGTCCTTTCCATGACATATACATACTCTGATTGACTAAGTGGCCTTCATGAGTTTTTTTGAGTTCCCTAATCCTAGGTAAGATGGTATTTCCAGGCAAGTTATTTCATGGAGAAACACTCCCTGACCCCTACTCTGCTGGTGTTGTTGGAACCTAAGACCGAGAGGGATTCTGTGACAACTCCCCCCCGAACGTGCTAAGCTCCTTGCTGATAACTAGAGTGATGCCGCTTTAAAAGGGAGGCCCGACTGAAACAATAAACATGGGTTTGGGGACAACTTCACCTTGGCAAATGCACTTGGTGTTCACTACACTTTCATTTTTGGTCTGTGTTTCCATTTCCCCCTCCTATTTCTTCTCAGAGTCAGTTTGTAAATAAATGGGTATTTCTAGAAGTGGGATTTTGGGGGGGTGGTAATGGGGGAGGAGAGAGAGAGTGGGTAGAGGATATCTTTTTTCCACCCTCTGTCTTTTGGAGAAAAAAGATCCCTTGTTTTTTTTTTTAAAGGACCATCTCACCCCCCATACCTTTTTTAGTTGAAAATAAAGATTCATTTGTGAAATTCATATGAAATGATGGTGGTATCCTAGGGCTAGAGCTTTTGAAAACCCACGCAGGATTGATGATCACTGAAGACATCTCCCTGTGTGATATGTCAAGGTCATGGTTATCTGTGAATGGTGGAAGTAGCAGGAGGGACTGACAAATCTGGTTGGGATTTTCACCGTGCCCTCTCCTGAGACTGGAACTTCCACTGTAGAGAGATTAATTGTTTGCCTAGCATGCACCAAGCACGGATTAGAGGACACAGTCTCGGGTGCTTGAGAGGGTGGGGGCAAAATGCAGGATACTGCTCTTACCCTACCAAGCCTGGACTGTGAACATTAATTCTGTGGTCTGTCCAGATTGTCACACTGAATACAGAGGTCTGTTAGACTTCGGGTTCATGATAACAGAGACTCAGCAGCTTCTGCAGCAACCTAGCACTCAGCCTCTTGAATATAAGTGATTGCACCCAAAACTGTTGGTCATTTAAAGAAACATTTTAGGCAAGGAGAACAAACTTGGATTCTACTGAGGTCTAACTGAGTGACCCTGATCTTGGCATGTTTCCCGGTCACTTTTGCTTGGAGTTTTCAAGAGCATTTGTATTAGAGCCAAGCTGTTGAAGGGGTGAGGAATATCTTTCAAGTTTTGTGTGTACTGATGTGGTTCCTTTGTTTCTTTGTTTGTTTTGAGGTCTAGACAGTGAGGTTAATGTTGAAGAAGATGATTATTAACATTAACATATTTTTCTCAGTGTTAATGTTTACTACTATCAAGAATTCTTATTTTACAAATCAATATCCCCAGAAAGCAGAGGCAGAGAGGATCAGAATTGAAGTATTTTGTAGGTTGTCGTTTCTCTTCTTACATGCCTCATAGCTTTGGCTTCCATAGGGGTATTATACTGTGAGGGAACAGATTTGAGAACTTTACATACTGGTTGCGAAGTCCCTGTGAAGCTCAACTGGAAGTTCACAAACAACAAATGTTGCAAGTACACCTTCTTCAAGGGATCCATCCTGTCTGAATTCTTAACCAACAGGGAAATAATAAGTCACGTTTCTTTTCTCCACCTCCCTGGTAGAAACAGCCTGTTCAGTTGGTAGTTCCCCCAGACTTACATTAAGCCAAAGAACTTCTCGCTTCCAGCAAAATCCAGAAACATCAATTGTTTTCCTTCCCATCTTAGTGTAAATTAAGATACTTTTTGTTACATCACATTACCTTTCTCCTTGCTTTATATTTTAAAAAATTCTCCCAGGAAATACTTAAGATTTATAGAGCACTTCTATAGATATGATAGCCTCAATTTTCCTAGTGATTCTAGGAATCAGGTGGGACAAGGATAGACTAAAGCTGAAAGGAACCACAGCAATCATTCATCTGAGAGACCAGGGCAACAGAGGCCCACAGAGTAAGTGAAGGACCTAAGATCACACAGCTTGGAGGGGGGTGGGGCGCGGGGCAAGTGAGAGCCTAGCTTGAAACCACACAGTTAGTGGTTGATCCAGAACTGGTACCCAAGCCTCCAGCTCCTGTGCAAAGGAATTCAAACTGCAAATCTCTCCTTTGTGGCCTACTAAATTTGGAAGCAGAAATGGCAGAAAAGTGTGCATCATAGAAGGATTTAAGAATGAAGTCAAAAGCTTGTTTGGGTGATCGTCCTAGTAGGGGAGCGCTTAAGCATGTCCCATATTTCAAGGGTTTCTAAGCAGCATCCTGATGAGAGCGAGCATTTAGGTCACTACCAGGGAGGATTCCTCCTTTTATTCACCTCTCTGATGATAGAAATAAACTTAGGGACCAGGACTTGTGGGAGACAAACTTTAAAGTTAAAAGGGCATTAAAAAAAAAAAGAAAGAGCTACTCATCAAAACCAAGTTCATCTTAAATGACTTAAATAGATCTCACGATCTTCTCCATTCTCTAGTCAGGATTTAAGAGGAGCTCCCACTTAATATGAATTTTAAAGCTGTATCACATCCTGTTAGAGAATCCATATAGCCAACTGCATGACCTGAATCTTGTTACTGGAGATATTTAATTCTGAGTTCCAGGGTGCTGAGTAGCAATGAACTAAAGGGAGGATTGATCGAAATGGTATACAACTCTCAGTTGTGGGAATTATTCCACTTAACATCCTATTTGGGTTGCACAGTCTTTTTCTGAGCAAAATGAAATCATACTCATTTTCCCTTTTGATCGGGTCCTTGGCTCTGTTTAGAGATGTACAGATTTGGCCTCACCCTTATTAGATCTGCTGTGTTCAGCTCTTCTGCTGCCATTTCTTTTCTTGCCAGCCACCCTCTGATTCACGTGTACTTTTTTGTATGGACATGGGCTGACTTTTAATATCTTGGAGCTGCACAGGGCTGTAGTTGCTGCGGGTAGCAGTTGTTCAGCACCTGCTCGAGCAAAGTCATTCCTGAAATAAGAGCAGGACGGCGGGAAGCCTCCCACAGCCATAGCAAGTCAAACATTCCTGTTGAGGATGGTCTGAGAGGAAGTCATTTGCCTGATTTTTTCCCCCTAGTGATAGTTCCTGAATCTCCTGAGACAGCAATGCAAACAGGCAGTCCCTGCTGCCTTTGCTGTCTCTTCTGCTCCTCTGTCCTTGCTGATGTGTCCTCTCTGCTCAGATACCTTGAAACCCTGTGAAGAAGCACGTGGAGATTATCTGCCTTTTGGCTCTAAGACTGGCGGAGTTGCTCACGCCCCTGTTTCAGAGTGCTGTATTTCACCTGTTGCTTACTTTACCACACAAAGGAGAGAAACCAAAATGCAAATATTCCTCTTCAGAAACTCACCCACAGCTCAGAACTCAGGAACTTGAGACATTTGCCTTTAAAGCGCACCCCTTTGTGTAGATTTGCTTGTAGCCACATTGCCTTACTTGTGGAGTGCTTTTTATTTTTCAGCCTTTTTGAGATTACACTTTCTTTCCCTCTGATATGCTGTGCTGAGGGTGGACTCCGGGGCTTTTTAGTCCCGACTGGGGAATGGTGCTGTGTGTGAGCCGGCAGCTTGGGGTTGTAATGCCGGCTCTGTCTTTGCCATGCTCATCCACCTCGTGCCCCTCTGCCTGTACTTGACCCCGTTCAAGGCCCATCACTCCCTCTGAAAACGGAAGGACACACCCTGCTTCCTGCCTACCTCCTAACTAGCAGCACACAACAGTCAAAACAGCAGAGCCCTCCAGGTGCCCTGGACCCCACGTGGGATTTGAGGGCATTCACATCCAGCCTTGATGGCCGTGGGCAAGTGAGGTTGTGGCCCATCTTAAGGGTGAGCTTTCCTTTGCTTTTGGTCAGTAAGCTCATTTTCTTTATAAGTTTGCGTCACAAAATAAAAAAGCTGCAGTGATTTTTGTTTGGAATCTAATGCTGTCATCATGTTTTAAAAATGCTCATGTTTTTGAAAACGTTGTGTCTCCAGTACACAGGGTACATTTTATCACTGTGGTGCACTTGCAGGTTGGAGGTCTTTCTCTACCCCCCGCCCCGGGACGGCCCTTTCCCGCAGAGCCTTGTGCATCCCACCGGGAGTGGCTCCCAAGCATCTGCTGCCTGGAGATGTGAAGGACAGCATGTGTCTGATCTCTGATTGAACACCTAACCCTTCCCATCCTTAGGTGGTAGACTGCCTAGAGCTTGGTAAAGAGCAAGGGATAGGTTAAAGTAGAAATAATAACATCAGCTAATGTTTACTGAGAATTTACTATGTTCTAGGCACAGTGGTAAGAGTTTTCCATGCTTATTCTTATTTTTTCTTTGTAACCATCTTGTGGGGTAGGTACTGTAATTATTCCCATTTCACTGAAGCTTGGAGAGACTTAGCGACTTGTCCAAGGTTATACAACTGATACTACCACTATGATGTGACTCCAGAATTCTCACTCTTAACCTCTACATGTTGACTTCCAGGATTGTTCTCATTCAAGAATTTTGTCACCATATGTAATGCCAAGGTCGAGGGTACCATGTGGAAACAATGACAACAGTGCTAATTGAGCAGATTAGGAAGCATGCTCAGGCCGGCGTGTCTTTGCGGGTTCTGCTCTCGTTAGCAGTCGAGCAAGGCTGAGTCAGTATTTCCCGTAGTGCTCGCATTCCTGTGCATCCTTGGCGCTGGGAGTTTGATTTTGTGAGGCATGTCTGACTTCACTCCTGCATCTTCTCCATCTGCAGTAAGCCTCCTTCATTTGTTCAATCAACAAATATTTATTAGGTCCACACTATATGCAACCTACTGAGCTAAGTGCTGGGGAAGGAATGCAAAGAGGTAAAAGGCACAGTCATTGCCCATCAGAAATTGCCACCAGTGGAGAATTAAATTAATTAGAATCCTCCTAAATAACTAGTCTCAGTTAAGCTGATGTGGTGAGAACAGCGGGCCTTTTAAAATGCTAATATATAATTCACCTTGCCAATGTAGATAGAAGTCTCCAGCAAGGCCTTTGGAGCTCCTGAATGAATGGGGATGTTATTCTTTATACCTTATCTGTAGGACTCACTTAAAAGTTGTTTCTCAAATGGTGGGGATGAGTATACATTGATGTTTTCTCATGCATTTGGCCCAGCCCTTCTTGTAAAAAATAACAGCAGATGATTTAGAAGAAGGGGAGTAATTAAAACACAGTTCTTGTCCTATGGTTGAAGTAAGTGACCTGTATAGGGGATAAGCCCATGTATTTCAAACCCCTGACCTGATCCGTAACTGATTACCTGCTGCCAATTCAATCTAAATGGAACATGACAAAAAAAACTTTACTTTTTCCATGTGCAGTCCTGTGATCTCTCTCAGACCGTCAGCATAAGCCAGGTTTGTCTTCCCCACCTACGGTGTGCAGAAAGGTCCTATTGTAGGGAGCGCGGGCAACTGTACAGAAGTGCGAGACCCAGCCCCTGTCCTCTTAGGGATTGCAGTGGGTCCTAATGGGACGGGGTAAGATTACAGGCACAAATGTAGGCAATTAACAATGAAAGGATGTCGTAGATTAATTCAGAAGTGAGAGGCACAAGCTGTAGGAATGTGAAGGAAGGTAATTACTCGGGGACCCAAGTCTTGGACTTTTAATTGGTTACCCAAGGCAGGCTAAGATTCAGATGATAAAGAGAAAGCATGAGGACAGACCAGTGCAAGGCAGTGCTGTGGTGCTTGGAGGGCAACGGCCAACCCAGTGCGGCAGGAAAAAAAGGGTTGTCTACAAAAACCATGGAAGGTGAGGCTGAAAACTAATTTGGCTCCATATTATGGAGGCCCTTTAATGATAAGCTAACGGGCTGGGATTATAAGTCAAATAGTTTTTCAAAGTCAAGTCCGTAGCAAAGTTTTAGGAAGAATATAACAGGGTCTGCGATGGATTGAAGGCAAACTCAAAGGAGACCGAGACCAATAGGAGGCTGCCCCTTGCAGGTGTTAGCAATTTCCTGCAGAAAGGGTTCTGCTATGAATATTTGGGTCAGACTATGTAGTCACCCTGACCACATTCAAGCAGACAATGATCCCATTGTTCGATGGTATGTCTAAATCCCCCATTTGCCCTGGTCCACATCTAATCCCAGACAGTCTATGGAAGCCAACAAAAGGTCTTCCTTACATATTGACTGTTGTTAGAAGCCCACACAATAAAGAGCTTACAGATAAAAACCTTGAGGCCCAAACAGGTCAGTTAGTTCCTAGAGATTGACTATTTTTATAGCACAGAGGAAAACATCATGTCTCATCAAGCCTTTAACACTTTAGCATCAAGTCTCAAGCATAATGATAAACTTAACTGGAAAAAGAACGTTAAAGTACTAGAGCTTTGTCGGTCAATGGGCTCCAAGGATTCCTGTTTTTTCTTTGGGAGGGGGGAAGATTTAAGAATTTTTTGATTCTCTTATTTGTAAAAGTTATATTATATTGCTTTCTTCTTTGTTGTATGCTTATTGATACATTTTAGGTCCTGTAACACAATTTTATTGTCCTTTGGCCCCATCATTAGATTAATTACATAATGAAAGCATGAACTGAAAGCGAGCAATCATGTTTATACTGTATTAGAGAAAGATTCCATGTACAAAATAAGGCTGAGCAGGCCTGGGTTCCCTCTCTTGGAGCTTTTGTTTCAAAAACAGAGACCTTTGGATTTTTGTATTGCAGTCATACCGTCTGGTAACCTTCTATGCCTTCTTTCTCCCTGCCCATCACCCTCTTTCTCCTGGAAGGAATTCTGGTCTACGACTGCCCAGTGTCATAAGTCAGAACATTTAAGGCACATTAAGAATTACTTTTGAGTTTCTCTCAGAGTGACCTTCCTCATTCCTGTGATGTCCACAGCCACAGACCTCAGCACTGGCCCCACCCATTAGGAGGACTGTCTAGGATACAAACACATGCTAAGGATTGGTCACAAGCAAATGGCTGGGAACTGCCCAAGGGTTCAATGCCAGAGGAGATGCTCCCTGAGGTGTGAAAACACTGATAATATGGCTCATGTTTCCCTTTCCACTGAAATACAGTAAAGTACAACTGAAAAAGTTAAGTATGGTAGTCTCCCCTTATCTGTGGGGCAGGGGTACTTTCCAAGACCCCAGTGGATGCCTGAAACTGTGAATAGTACCAAACCCTGTATATACTGTTGTTTTCCTAGTCATACATCCCTATGGTAGTTTAATTTATAAGTTAGGCACAGGAAAAGATGAGCAAGAACTAAAAACAGAATAATTAAAACAATATACTGTAATAAAAGTTGTGTGAATGTGGTATCTCTCAAAATCTTACTGTACTCACCATTTCACTTAAAGGAAGCATTTCATGGTTTCTCATTGGTGTGTTCGAATTGCCAGCATCACTATTCTTGCACCTTGAGACCATTACTACATAAAACAGGGTTCCTTGAACACAAGCACTGCAATAGTGCAACAGTTGATCTCATAACTAAGATGGATGCTAAGTGACCCTGGCGCAGGAAGTGTCTACAGCGTAGAAAACCTGGACAATGGGATGCTTCACCTTCCTCGTGAAACAGCGTGAGATTTCATCCTACTGCTCAGAATAGTGGGAAAAAAGAACAGCCTGCCGCTCAGAACAGAACGGTGCTCAGAACTGATGTGGGAGAAATCGAAACCCCAGGTAGGTGGGACTGCTGTGTTCCCTGCAGACCTTACTGAGGGACGGGGAGGAAAGTCAGGCCCCCGTGGAGCAGAAGACACAGCTGCCTTCTCTAGCTGGGCACCTGTCTCCCACGTCAGCCCAGGGTTCAATCTGCACCACAGGAAAATGACAATCACTGAAAGTCATATATACTTTGTTAGGAACTATGAGTGTCCATATAATTTGTTTAATATAATATTGGGTTGGCCAAAAAGTCTGTTTAGTTTTTTTCATAAAATAAAAGACACACTTTTCATTTTCACCAATAACTTTACTGATTTGGATATTTTGAGTATATCGACTATCTCCTGCTATTGGCTTCTAGTGGGTAGAGGCCAGGGGTGCTGCTGAACATCTTCCAATGCCTAAGACAGCTCTACAGCAAAGAATTACTTAGCCAAAATGTCAATAGTACCAATAAACTTCATAAATGACTTTTGACATGTTTGATCGGTCACAGTACCTTCTCCACACACTGCACAAATCTTTAATTGCATTTCAGTTGTGTTTTTACCTTTCTTGAAATAATAAAGCATAATATACCAAAAACGTTGCTTATCTTCTTCCATCTACAATATTAAAATGGCTGCACAAAAATTCACCAATTTTGATAAGTTTTTTTAAAGCATGCTGATATGACAGCTGTCACAATACAATTGAACACAATTGTTTCACATGACATTAAAGACAACTAAGCGCTACTAGAGCCATCGTACGGAAAAAAACTAATTGAACTTTTTGACCAACCCAGTGGCTTCCCTGTGAATCAGAATTACGGTATCTGCTCAGGAAGTATATACCTGTACACAGCTGTGCTTGTAATTCCTTATGTATGCGCCATTTACAACAAGAGCACATTCATATCTTGTGTTGCCATCAGCACACACACACCCAGGAAGACGTGCTTCATCGGTATTGACTCTGGTGATCTTAAGGACATCACTGGGCTTTGACTTTTGGTATTCAACACTCCCTAGTTTCTAGAGTCTCGTTTTCAGAAACGGTTCACTCTGGGCTCCCACCTTTCTTCTCCAGAAGTTAAAGGTCAAGGCTACCCAGCTGGCTAAAGAAGTATGCTTAGTTCATCCTCTCCTGGCCTAAGGAGTCACTGTGTCTACGGAACAGATGTGGGATGGGCAGGAGTGGAGTAAACCTATCCCCTCTCCTACTGGAAATCACATTTAATTCTGACCCAAGGGGCCTTTGTGTCGCAAATGGAGAGGTAATTAAGCCTCCAGACTCTGAGCCTTTTGGGGTAAGAGGGCTTAGTTTTTCATACATACATCTAGTGTATATTTGAGGAGCAGAGGGTGGGGGTCAAGGGGGCATAGGTAGCCTTGCAGAGATAATGGAAACAAGATGACAGGTGTTGGGCGTATTGCCGTTCAGTGGCATGGATAAATAGAACACATATTTAAAAATTAATTCCAGTTTGAAAAAGCTTAAAGAATTCTACCAGCATTCTCAGTGGTGTAGCAGAGAAATAGGGACACCAGTTTGTGTGGTGCGTGCTCAGGAGAAGGAGTGTGGGCTTGAGTGCTCCTTCTGCTATCATGATTATTATTTAAAAAAATTATTATTGAAATGGAAAAGTTTCACCTGCAGAGACCTGGAGTGAGACCTCGAAGGACACATACTCTCTGCTGGTAACGACACTTGGTTGTTAACCAACACAGCCGAGGACGGAGCCCAGTGACCTAGAGGGAGCTGGCTGAGGTAACCAGTCCCCAGGAGCAGTGCCCCCAAGGAGCGTAGGTCCCACTCAGCCACTGCCAGCAAGGAACATTCCACTTGCTGCTGCTCAGTGTTGACTTAGACCATCCCTCCTGGGGGTGTGGCTGCAGTAGAGCTTGGAAAATCTGAAGCAAGTGAGAGAGGACTTGAGAGATTTCCATTTTGGAATGTTGACACCTTCCCATATTCGAGGAACATGGTGTGTGTGTGTGGGGGGGGGGTGTTGGGCTGGTACGGGGGGTGGGGTCAGTCTTTTCTCCACCATCCGGGTGTGGAGGATGACTGGTGAAGTGGAAAGTGCTACTGTGTATTCTACGCCCTCTCCTTTCCCCATCCTCTTTTGGAACCAGAATGAGAGAACTCCTTAGCACGGGAGCCCTTAGGTGGTGGTGGTGGTTGTTGTTGTTTGGGGTTTTTTTTTTTTTTTTTTTGATCGGCCAAGCTTACAGTTTGCAAAGTGCTATGACAGGATGGTTGCAAAAATAAAAAGCTAGTGAAAGCTTAGTCACAATATTTCTATAGCTGGCAATCAAAAGATCATATTGCATGCAACTGGCAAAATCATCATAGAGAAATGATGCATTTTCCAGAATACCTTATTCCCTTCTGTGTGTTAAACATTACTTTAATATTCTGGTGACAATGTTTTATAATTAATCTAAATGTAAGGGAATGAACACACCAGAGATTATGTCTCAGCACAAAGAGGTGAAAAAGCCTTTTCTTCTCCAGTGGCAGACTGGATTACTGACTCAACTCCTTCACTTAAGAGCAGCCACGGACATCACCAAGGGCCAACTTCCCACCCCATCTCCAGTGAGTGCAGACAGCCTGCGCTTTGGGGAGTCAAACCCCTCCACTCATAAGGGTGTTAATGTTAACACAGAAGAAAAGTGTTTTTAAAATCACATTAGTTCATAGACTTATATTGAACTCATGAGGGGAATCTAGCCCCAGAGAGATAAAAACTAAAGAGCTGAGCCATAAACCAGTATGATAACATCCTTATTATAAGATGCAAATTGAGGGACCCAATTCACTAAAACACATGTTACTGATATTTAATTTTGCTTGTGGGAATATATCAGAAGTTGGCCTATGCCTTTTGCACAATGTACTTAAAATGAGGGCGAGTAACTTTAGCTATAAAAACAAGTGATAGAGAAGCACAGGGCAAGCCGGGCTTGAGAGAAAACTGCGAGGATCTGATTTAAGCGTTAGCGTTTACAGTTTTCTGCCCTGGCTTGGGAAGGCAAGTGGGGCTGTGCTCCTGGGTGGGGAGGGTGGGGGTCCTGCAATAGGGCAGGGGAGTGGGGGCCTGCTCAACTGGCCCAGACCCATGGGGAGGTAGCTGCTGGGTGGGGGCCACAAGAGGCAGGCCCACGCACAGTGGTCATTGCAGGAACTTCACTTGAGCTCATAAGGTTGCGAGGCTGTGGTTTGGACAAGAGAAGATGTACTTCCCCACGAGAACAAGGCCAGTTCCTCTTTCTCCGGGTGACACAAACAGCCTGCTGGGTGCACTTGGACTTCCTGCCACCGCGGCCACCTCCGAGGAGGTGATTGTGCTTCCCACTCAGGGTGACACGGCCGGGTTGTATCTCTCCAGGTGGTCACTCCTGTAGGGCTCAGCGCACAAGAAAACTGTTTCTCAGCTCTTACCTCCTCTGAAAAACCGTTCCTCATCACCAAGGGCCTCTGAGGGGAGGTACCTCTCCTCTCAAGACCCACAGAATGTGGACATTGCTTGGAAACCTGTTAGAAATGCACAACATGCATCCTGTCCCCAGAGCTACTGATTTATGGTCTTTAAAATGAAGAATGCATGCATTCACTTTTAAGAAGTATGGCCAACCCCACTCACTCTCTGATCTGTTGTGTGAATCCCTCATTTGGCATTTAGACTTTAGGGTTTGTAGGGTCTAGATAATGAAGAAAGGGTCCCCTAAACAACTATCTTTTTTGTTTGTTTGTTTGATTTTTGGAGGGAAGAAATTTAAATCTTTGTGATTAGAAGGAAAAAATACCGTAGGGAGCGTAGGGGTGCACTGGAGCGTGTTAGGGCACAAACATGCCCCTGTGAAACGCTACCTTAGACAACACTGGAGTGGCCCCGATGTCTCGGGAGGGCAGTGTTGCCTGACTTGTGGGGTCTGCTGAGGGGGTACATTTGCTCTGATGGTGTTGGCTGAAGCCCTAGAAGAATCTGTGGATGTAAGGGTGGTCGGCCCTGCCTTGCCCTCTCCAGAAGTAGGCTGCCAGCTACCTCCCTGAGAGCGGAGGTTAGGGAGACAGGGAGGAGAGGAAAGCGGTGCAGGCCGCCTTAGATAATTAAACTCGCGGACTTCCAGGCAGGCTGTGCAAGCCTTCAGTAATTCCAGGGACTTCTTGGACTAACTCTGCTCCCACTAATCTGCAGACACCCAAAATTTATTTAATAAGATGAAAATCCTTTCATAACACAATTAGGAGAGAAAAAACAAAACAAAACACGTACACTGCAAAGGCTGGGTTGAGGTAACACTCAAGAGTGAGTGAGGAATAACCAGACAATCAACCCTTGAGTCTTGATAGGTGATGAGGATGAGCCTGTCTTGGTTTTGCTGGGCTGACAGACTCAGCTAAGACCAAGAAGAGGGGCTGAGTGCAGAACGTGAATTTTGAAGACTCCGGTTTACTTCACACGGAGCAAGAGGAGTGGAAGCTTCTAAGGAAGTGCTTCAGACGTGCAGCTGCAAAGGCCACAGCTCAACTTCGCATTATCCAATGAAGTTTTTGTTTTTAAATCCAGGTTATCTCATACACAGAAACTTGTCTCCTAGCGCTTTCTTAATTGGAGCATTATAGTTAATTCCTTGTCTCTCCACCTGTCCCTGTCCCACACTTTGGGGCTCTCCCAGGAGCAAGCACAGTGCCTACATATAATTCTCTGTAGGGATGCCCAGATGTAAGTGGCCCTTTGGAAGGGACAACAAGACTTTTGGTGGGACAATTGTGTCACCCAGAGTGGACTTTACTCATTGTGTTGTCACAAGGACAGCCCACATGCATTCGGGTCTCAAAAGTGAGTAACTTATTCCCCTCCCCCCATTTTTAAAAGCAAAGAGGGATTTTTAATGAAGCACTCAAAGTTAAAATTACACCATCAGGTTAATCTAAATGTTCTCAGATGGGTCGGGGGCTGAGAAGGGGGTGAACACAGGATTAATGATTTCAATCGTGCAGATCAGAATGCTCCTGCTGTTCCAACAGTTCAGATCTAGAATCTAGCCATCGTTCCAGGCGCTTCCTTCGGAAGGGAGAACCCTAGGAGCTTGCATGGCACCTGAGAAAAATGCCCAAGTGATAGCACTGGATTGCCGCGGAGGCAGCCCCTGGGGTTTGGAGGAGGCATTACAAATTCATGGAGGGCTTTAATTCCCAGTCGTTTTCTTATTACTGCTACTCCTTACTGACGTTTGTATAATTGCTGGCCTGCAGAAAGTTCACGGGCATTCCCTCGTCTGAGGTTCACGGCAGTGCTGTGGTATGCTACAACCAGGACAGGCTGCTGTCATCTCCATTTTACTGGGAGATAGAGGCTCAGAGCAGTTTGGGGGCTCTCTGGTGATCACAAAGCTTGTTAGGAGTCAAACCAGGTCCCAGGGTGGATGTCTTCGTACTGTGTGAGGATGGCATAAAATGAGATCTGTGGACCCCTGTTTCTCTGACAAGTTCAAGTCCTCTGATTTGCTTCACCCTCCCTCCAAGACAATAGGTGGGTTCAGTGTCCTCTCTTGGGGTAGACTGGCAGCATGTCATCAGTGCTAGGTGTCTGCCATAGGATCCAGCAATTGGACTCCTAGGTACATATCCAAGAGAATTGAAAGTAGGGACTCAAACATCATCTGTAAGCCGTGCTCACAGCAGCACTGTTCACAACGGCTGAGAAGTGGAAACGAGTCTGTCAGCAGATGAACTGATAAACCAGATGTGGTCTGTATACACCGTGGAATACTATTCAGCCATAGAAAGAAATGAAATGTTGACACATGCTGCAGCGTGGATGAACCTCGAAAACATTAGGCTTAGTGAAGTAGGCCAGTCACAGGACAGACGCATAATTTCACTTGTGTGAGGTACTTAGAACAGGCAAGCTCGTGGAGCTGCGAGGCTGGAGAGAGGACACCCGGGGCTGCGGAGAGAGCGGGAGGGGAGCTGTTGCTCACTGGGCCCAGGGTTCACTCTGGGGCGATGAGTGAGTCCTGGAGATGCACGGCGGGGACCGGTACACAGCGTTGTGAATGTACTCAGTGCCACTGACTTGCATGCTTACTAATGCTTAAAATGATAAATATTGTGTGATACATAACTTACGATTAAAAAAATTTAAAAAATCAAACAGAACCCAGATGGGAAGCAATGACAAGGATAAACAACAACAAAAATGCAAAACCAAAGAGGAGGTAAGGAAAGCAGAGAAGGCGCAGGGTAAGGACAGGGGCTGGCGTGGAAGACAAAGACGTGGAAATGGAAGAGAGAAGGAAAGGGAAGGGGTGAGGGGCGCCCTTTGCCCAGGGGCCTGCAGCTGGTGGGGGCAGAGGGGTACTCTCCGGACTGAGACACCTTCAGGGAAATGGTCCCAGCCAGTTTCAGCCAGAGAAAGGCAGATTTCCTTTTACTACGCAGCAGTGTGCCTGGAGGCCCGGGGTGGGGTCACCTCTCTGGGGTTGGAGAAGTGTCCATTTCCAGTTTATTTATGAGTTTTATCCCGAGAGTGGAATAAACGGCTATGAAACTGACCTGATATTTATGTTCATTTTAAAGCTGGTGTTTGATGTGAGTGCTTTCTAGATGAACTGCGCCCTCAGCGCCATTTACTTTAGTGTAAGATTTCTGTTGGGGAGGAAACAGAGAAAAATCATCAAATTCCGTGCTTGCTGCTCCCCCTTGTTGTCGTCTGACTTTTGAATAATTTCTGAGCACTTAGGAAGTGCAAGAAATGGGGTCCTTTCAAATTATGGGGGCATTCCAAAGACAGGGAAAATGTTCCTTGCCTGGGGCTGGGCTCTTTACTGTTAGTTTGTGAAATCTACTTTTACCGTTCTAAAAGTTTCACATTGTCCATACTGCCCGCTAGGAAAGGTGGAAGATCTGGTTTTCAAACAGGTACTTGGGTGGAGCAGGGAAGACAGATTTTAAATCGCACCTGGCTTGTTAATTTGTGTGGTCATTCTCTGTTTGTTTAGAATTCCCTCCCCTCTTTTCTCACCCTTAAGCGACAAGATGGTATAATCACAGCCTAGCCCTGAAAAACTCCCTGCCTGTCAAACCTTGAAGGTTCAAATCTGTAGGCAGGAAGACGCTGGAATGCAAGATGTGAACAGTGAGCTAAGACAGAGTGAGGGTGAGAGTTTCGTGTAGTCGCTGTTGGGCTTTCTGAACTTGAAAGTCAAGAACTGGCTTCAAAAGCAAAGGGACTTGAGAGATGTGAAGTTACCTTCTGAGACCAGGCAGGGCAAAGGACCCTGAGCCTTCGACCCTGTGACTTGCTCTCAGGGAGCGCTCAGCATGTATTTGGTGGTGATGGAGGCAGATGATTGGAATTTATTTTTTTTGCCAAATGGTTTTGTTTTCTGAGCCTCAGTCCTGGTCAAACCTTCTATCTTTATTTTATTTTATTTATTTATTTTCAGAGAGAGGAGAAGGGAGGGAGAAAGAGCAATGTATGGTTGCTTCTCACATGGCCCTCACTGGAGACCTGGCCCGCAACCCAGGCATGTGCCCCGACTGGGAATTGAACCGGGACCCTCTGGTTCCCAGCCCGCGCTCAATCCACTGAGCTACACCAGCCGGGCTATTTTATTTTTAATAAAGTCAGTTGGTACAGGCTAAGTTTAACTGCAAGGGAATTTAAGCAGGAGGAGAGACTAACTCATACAATCTGTCTGATATATCTGGGAGTTCCCTTAAAGGATTCCAAAGAAACCTTGTGAGTATATGCCTGGAAAGAGGGAAAGGAAGTGATTATATTACTGCTAATGATATAATCATACCTTTAAAAAATATTTTAAACTTTGTTGAAGGTTTTTTTAAAAAAATTCTTTACCTGAGGACATGTTTTTATTACTTTTAGAGAGGGAGGAAGGGAGAGAGGAAGGGAGAGAGAGAAAGATAGATGTGAGAGAGAAGCATTGATTTCTTGCCTCCCTTGTGAACCAGACTGGGGATCAAACCTGAAACCTATGTATGTGTCCTAATTGGGAATCAAACCCGCTACCTTTCCATTATGAAGTGACACTCCAACCAACTGAGCCACGCCAGCCAGGGCAAACTTTGCCAAAGTATTCTCTTAGCATGCCCCCACACTACTCAGGTATTTTCATCAGCCTCATTTCTCCAATGAGTAAACTGAGGCACAGAGCAATCCAGTGGTTTTTTGAGGGCCATAGAGCTAGGTAAGAGAATAGGCGGGAATGAGAACCCAGACAGCAGACTTTCCTTGGGGTTTTTTAACTAGTCCTTTCACGCCCACTTTTGGGTTTAGACTCGAGTTGGGTGCTAGGTGGGAAGGTGTTGGATGTAGTGGGTAACTGTGGGAGCAGGGGTGCTTTTGAAGGCGCTAACATGCTCACACTGGAACTGGTCCTAACCCTGCCATGGTGAGGTGATGGGAATAAGGATTAACCCCTTCCTGGAAGGGAAGGGAGGAGTGTGTGTTGGGTTCGTAATACTGATATGTGATTCTCAGTAATTCCATTCAGTCCATGAAAACGGGTGAATCTCTGTACAATCTGCATCCTCTGGGCCATTTCTGAGCCTGGCCTGCTCTTATGCCTTACCCTTAAGAGGGCAGCTCACCCCTTTACCTTCAAGTTCAAATGCCTTCTTTAAAAGTTACTGTTCCAGTCTGAATAGCAAGGCTGTTTCCTTTAGAAAGCCCTTGTTTTAATATTTTCAAATCATCTGGGAGGAGTTGTTAGTTTCCCTTCCTCAGATGGATTAGTTTGTCAGATTCTGCGCATCTCACTTTAACTATTCCAGAAGCAAGGAGTCTGACCTTGAGAAGACAAGATGCAGAGAAGCCAGGTGAGACAAGCCTAGTGTCCTCGGATGCTGGGAGGGAGGATGGCAGCCACAGGGAGCCTCCCCAGGCAGGCATCTCGGAGGCCCAGCTGAGCCGCTGAAGGCAAACTCCCTGCACTTTACGCGGGACCCTGGAATGTGTGCTGGGGGCGGGGCACAGAGGACATCTTTAGGCCATGGGCCCGGTGGCATGACACTGCATTCAAAACCAGGACACTCGGGTTCCAGTTCCTGCTCTCTCAGTTTATTCTCTTCTCTGGGCCTTAGTTTTCTCATCTGCAAAGTGAGTAGATGAATCCCAAGGTCATTTCTGACTCTAAGCTTCTATGTGACTCTCCCTAGAGGGGAGAACTTGGGAGGGACACCTGGGAGAATGATGCTTTGTGGTGACCACGTAGGAGGTCACCAGGCATGGGCGTAGGAGGAGTCAGTGACTCCCTGAGGAGCCACCACCATAAGCAATTCGTGGTGAGAGGAGTCGGCTGAGGCCAGCCAGGGAAAGACGTTCACTCTGAGAAACACCAGCGAAGCTGCGGAAGGAGGTTTGGACAGAGTGATGGGCAAGTAGGTGCTAGTAGCAGACGAAGCAGCTCAGGGTCTCAGCTTGGTCAGGAATGGAATGCTTTCTTTCATGCTTTTTTTTCTTTTTTAGGAAATAAATCCAATCAGGTCTTTTATCTTGTTTGGAAATCATAAATTTCACATGTATTGGGGTTAGTAGACCAGTTCAGAGGCTGTTAGGGGCACAGGGTCACTAGACTAGGAGTATTTATGAGGCACGGTTTAAAGAACACCATTCAACAACTCTTGGCCTGGGGCTATTTTGGCTGCAGCTTTGGGTGATTTTTTTGGCTTTCTGTTTTGTTGAAATATAGTTGAGCACACAAAGAATTAAATGGCTTTTGAAAACATTCCCCTCCCACCCCAACTACATACTTAAATTCCCAGCACTTTTGAATCATGGTTGTAGTTTAGTTTACAAACACTAATGGTTTACCCACTCTGTCCTACTATGTGTGAGACACAGTAGGAGGTGTTTTGAGGGAAACACAGCAAGCAACACTAGAGCCACAGCAGGTGACAAACATTTTTTGAATTGTAGCAAGTTTGGGGAATTATCCTTCTCAGATAAGAAGTCACGTCAACACACATCTACACATGTGCCTTTTGGCTAAAGGACTTGGTCTTGGTTTCCAGAAATTTTTTTGTAATCAATAGGCCAAATTCGTTCTAATCAAAACATAGTGGACATGGGCCAGCATGAACGCTGTTGAAAAAAGACTGAGGAATGCATATGGCCTGACCGAGACAGTGAATGGATGCTGGCTGGCTCGTGGGGCACCTGGGCGAAGGTAAAGGGCATGCTCTGTCCTTGAGCACCTGTTTTGTGTAGTTCATTTATACCTTTGGGCTGTAGAGTATTATTGCCATTTTCTAGGTAAAGAAGCTGAGGCTTAAACTAGTTAAGCTACTTGATAAAAGTCACCTAGCTAGAAAGAGGTAAAGCCAGGGCTTTCTGACTCCCAAATCCATGCTGTTATTCACTCATTCATTCAGCAAAAGTTAACTGAGCATTTCCTATCAAACATGTTGTCTTCACGGGCATATACTCCGAGGGAGACAAATCCAACAATCAGGAAACAAAGCACAGTATAACCTGTGTGTAGTTGAGCGCTGCTTTAAGATCGACATGAATTCAGAGAACAGCGTGGGTGGGAGAGGCTTGGTGAGATGTCTTGGGAGGATCTTAAGCTGAGTCTCAGAGCACAGGAATTTGCAGGGACAGAGAACAGAGGGGCGAGCAGAACAAGGTGTTATCGGGGGCGGCGGGATCTAGTGAGGTGCAGAGGGAAACCAAAATAGGTGGTTTAACTTGGCAATGTTGTGGCCTTTTGGATTCAAGTGTACTTACCTGAAATGAGCTTTTAATCCCCCAAATATTGGAGAGGGTAAAAGTACTCTGCACTGCCTTAATACTGACTGTCTCTAAGTCCAGAATGAGAGGGGGTGTGGGGTGCAAATATAAAATAATTACTCTTTGATGGCGATTTCCACATGCTTCCTAAAATGATACCCAACCTGAATTACCTTTCTACAGGTACATCTACACAGATGAGGCTTAATAAATCTGAAATAGTAATGGGAGAAACCGTAAGAGTAATGACTTTAAAAGCCCTGTGTTCCCAAGGGGCATATGTTACCAGCTGCACAGACTGCTTTCTGTGTGTGATCAAAACCCTTTTTCATTCCCTTTAAAAATAAGATGTTTGTAAGAAGGTGCTTCATTGGTTGAAGAAGTAGTTGCTTGGCTGCTGGCTTGGTTTTCGAAAACGGAAATGATGTTTCTGTGGAATCAACTTGGGCTGGGTATTCATTCAGCTTTTCAAAAGTTGTCAGTGAACTTAAGGAGATTCTCGGGGAGGCCACTGTGGTGGCTCTGATGTACTGCAGCCCGTGCCCACCACTTCCCTGGCTCTCGCCTTCTTTGCCAGCCCTGCATATCCCGAGGAGGCAGGATGGGAGGAGAGTACAGGAAGGTTTGGGACTCTGACGCTGGTCCACAGAGGCTGGAGGTTGGGGTGGAGCCCCAGGAGGGCGTGGCGGCTCCTGGTGATGTGGCGTGGCCTCTTAGCCATCGAGCAGAATTTCCCCAGAGGCAGGCTGCTGCCACCATCCTCTCCTTCGCCACTGAGGGTGACTACTGGGAGCATTTTTTGTAGGATTCAGGAGGGATGTCCAGGTTCATCTCTTGGGGCCCATTAATTCAGTTGTTTGGGTGTCCTAGGGACAGAGCTGTGTGGGGAGGTGGAAAGAGCACCAGCTTGGAAAAGCTTTCCCCTGGACAGTCCTGCTGTGCAGCCTTTAGCAAGTTTCTCAAAGTTCCTCCATCTCAGTTTCCTTTGTTTCCATCTGGACATTTGCCCTAGATAATGTCCAAGCTCCCTCCCAAGTCTGCGACTAGAGGCTGAAGTTATAAATTCTGTCTCCTTTCCTCCCGGGCGGCATAGATAACGCTGTTTTGTCCCAGGGTCATAGACCGTGGCCCTAACCTGCCCTCTTCTAGACTCTTCTGTGCGAGAATGTCAGCGGGTCAGCCCACCTTCCCTGTCATTTTGGGTAAAACAGCTCCTAGTTGATGCTTTCAGCAAAAGTGTGCAGGAGGACTAGAGGGATCAACCACCATGCTGGTTTGAGAAGGAGGGCTTTCCTTCCGTTTTAAAATTGACAAATGAGCAAACTGGGATGAGGTGTCACCCTAAGAAGGACAATGTCCACTGAGTTAGCACGAAGGTGCTGCTCAACCAGGGCCAGGGAAGGCATTGCTAAGAGGTGTAGAAAAATTCTAGAAAGTGCCCATCTCTCTTGGCAATTGCTGTATTTCCCTGGACATCTTCGGGTCTCTCTTCTACAAACATGGAAATTTAAATGATGAACCGTGTTCAGTGTCCGTCCCCGGACCTGTGTAACTGAGACCCTTCCTGTCCAGAAGCCAGTGGGACGCTGGTCTAATTGGTCTTGCACTGGATGTCCCTGAACGACCTTCTTGCCTGTTATAGCTTCCTTGTTTAGCTCTTGCCTGTCCAGGGCAGGAGGGATGATTCTGATGAGTCTGACAGGCCCATGGCTAGGCCTCGCCTCAGTTCCCACACACTCCCACCCCTCCGCCTCTGCCGGGGAACAAATTACCTGTCTTCCAAAACTGGTGCTCTGATTGGGCTGCCAAGTGAGAAACATGTGACCGCAAGAGAGCTGGAGCTGTAAGGTATGAGTGTGATGTTTCCCGCCCAGGATCCAAGATGTGCTCATTTCGGTGATTCGTTCTTGCAGGGAGGCTTCTGACGGCTGGAAGAGCCCGTTTTGGCACAGCCTATTCCTGTGGCCAATAGCTGCCCTTGCAGGGCGATGGGCACTTCCTCCTGGGGCTTTGACTCCTCGCTTTGCTCACTAGGGCCGTCTCTGTAAGTTCCAGGGGTGTAGAACGCCAACCAGCCATTTTATAATTTCTAGAGTCTATCTGAATCACAGAACTTATATGCAGATATTTTTTGGTAAAAATTCACATTTTGTCAGTTTGATAGATGAGAATATTATGGTCTTGGTTTACATCACATTACACCAGGTTCCTGAAGGACGCTGCAGAATAGGCCCTCCATTACCACCCCCACACCCTGCAGGCCGCCATAACCTGCGTCGAATTGTGATACAAGCAAGGGATAACACGTTTTTGTGTGTGCTAGGCCACTGAAATGTGAATGGCTTGCTAGAGCAGTTTGGCCTAACCTAGCCAATGTGAGGCATTTCCTATAACGGCAGAATATTGAAATCTTCTTGGCTTCTGAAAACCGTACCACCCAGGCCCTGCCCTACCTGGCTGGTTTATGAAACAGATTCCTATTTCTTAAGACCTAACCTGTGGTTTGAAAGTCCAGGTACCTACAGAGAAGTGAAATAGCCTTTTCCCCTCCTCCGTTTTGTCTTCCTCCCATAGCCTCTTCCCCCATTGTCCTTGTGAATAATCTTTTCCTTTCTCTCTCCCAATTTATAAAAGTAAAATAGAAATATTCAAAGGTTAAAATAGGCCAATGATTCTTTAGCTATGTCAGTGCATAACAAATTGGGGTGGAGAATTTTAACAATAAAAAAAATTCTTTCCAAATCTTCTTTTGGCTTCAAGTGCTATCTAGATAATTAATGCCACTGTGGTATCTTTTCTCCTCTCTTTGGGTGACTAAATATTTGCACCTCAGCTCCCTCCTCTTTGTGTATGTGTATAGAAATAATTTCAATGCCCTAGCTTAAGATCTGGCAGAGAAAAATATCCTTATCCCCTTGGAGAAGGTCATCCAATTCTGGAAAAGCTGCCTCAAGAAAGGACCATATACACGTTTTGTAAAAGCGTGATTATTAAGTTTCAGGTTTATTATCATGCAAATGCTTTCATTTCCCCTCTTACCCCACCCAATCCCCTCCTATAACCATGAATAAAATGACATCTGGGACATTGGGAATTTAACCAGCCAGTCAGGAAGGCGGAACGATGTTTCCTCAGCCAGTGGTTCACAGGGGTTCTCAGAGGGCCTTTTCAGGGAACTTAAGGAGCTGTTCCTTTAAACAAGGTGCCAGCTTATCTCACATTTTAAACTCCCTTTGCTTTCAAAGTTAAGTGTTTATCTCCTTGGGAATATGAATTGGTACAACCTTTCGGGAAAGCAATTTGGCAACATGCATCAGGAGCCTTAAAAACATTTGCACATTTGACCTGGCAGTCCCAACTTCTAGGGCTTTATCCTAAGGAAATAATCAGAGATGTGAGCACAGATGTAGGTTCAAGAATGCTTTATCACAGCAGAATTTATGGTAGCAAAACACCTGGAAACAGCCTAAATGCTGAATAATAAAGGGCCAGTCTGCTTGATGATGGAGTATTATGCTGCCTTTAAAAATGGCATTTAAAAAATTTAATAACTTAGGAAAATGCTCACAATAAAGAAGTCCAAAAAACGCAAAACAGATTCTCACTTTATTAAAAATAGTTTGTTTTTTTTGGCACACATACATAAAAGACAAAGACTGAATACAAACACAAGAGTTTGGTTTGGTTCTGACCTCAGCTCTGACACATTCTAACCAATTTGCATTGAACAAGTAATTTAAGCCCTCTGAATTTTTTTTTCAGGATTGGTGAGGATCTGAAGGAATGTTTGCCAAGTTTCTTGCCCGTAGTAGTTGCTCAGTAAATGGTAGTAGCTACTATCATTATGACTCTTATCGCTATTCTTTATTTTGGAGTTTGTCCATGACAAAGCTCATGTCAGAATACATTTGTAGTAGCCTTCCTGCTACTTTCACTTCATGTGCACTTCCTGCCATTGTCCACTCACTATCTTCCATGAGGTGGTCCTGCTTACAATCCAGATGTAACAAACTCCAACCCCTAGAGCAAAAATTGCCATAGGGAGAAAACCTCCTGGAAAGTATATGGATGGGGCATCGGGAGGAGAGCAGGACTTCCACTGGCTGTTCAGCCAAAGTCAGTTAAGCAATAGGAAAGTGACTTCTTATTGGGACAAAACAAATAATAATATACATCTGCACACACTTCACTATTTAAACCTTATTTACCTCAGAGGAGAAAACACTCCTGTGAAGTAGCTTGTATGGTTTGATCTCCTGTCTTAGTAATCTATTGTTACATAACAGATTATCCCCAATTTAGCGCTTACATCAAAATGCATTTATTATCTCACAGTTTTACGGGCCAGGAATCCAGGTGGTGCGTAGCTGGCCTGAGGTTCTGTCATGAGGCTATGATCAAGGTGTGGGCCAGACCTGCACTTTCCCAGGGTTCAATGGGGCAAGCTCACTCAGGGGTGGTTGGTAGGATTCAGTTCCTCGCAGCTTGTTGGCAGGGGTGGGGGAGGGGTTGGGGGAGGGCCTCAGTTCCTCACTGGCTGTTGGCTGGAGACCACCTTAAGTTCCTTGCTGTGTGGGCCTCTATAGGGCAGCTCAGGGTATGACAGCCAGCTTTATTAGGTGAGCCAGTTAAGAGAGAGAGAAAGCACAGTCCTAGTCTTTTGTAACCTAATCTTCTAATTGACACCCTATCACATTTGCCATTTTTTTCATACGTTAAAGGAAGCCAGCCACCAGGTCCAGCCCACACTCAAAGGGAGGGGATTGATTACACACGGCTGTGGATGCCAGTAGGCCAGGCATTGGGATCATTTCGGAAGGCAGCCGACCACATCCCCTTTTTATAGCAGAGGAAATCAAGGCTTGGTGAGGATGTGCGACTTTCCCTAAATCATCCTTGGAGAAAGGCTCAAACCAGCGCCGTTTGCATTCCAAAGCCTGTGCTCTGTCCACTCTGTCATGCAAACCTCTGCTCATCCTATTCCAGCTTCATCTTCATGCACAAAGGCATGCATGGTATAATTTATTGAGTGCTTAAGGATTTTCACATAATAACAATATCCTAAGAAATTTACCACATTTTATGATAATCTAGGATGGGGGCACATTTTGGAGACAGATAGAAAAATGTAATGATAATTAGAAAAATATACAGAGGCTCCATTACCTACAAATGCCATCCAGAGTTTTCACGGAAGAGGGCCAGGAAATAGTTCTTTAGGCCATCCAGGGTAGCAGCGATGATTAATTCCAAGCTGTTAACGCATTTTATTATGCAAATACTCAGCAACTCAGCCATGGAGAAAGTCTGGGCACCACCCCCACCCCATTCACTCTGGCCACTCAATTTGCATGGAAATGTGATACTCTCACTAGGACAGTTTGGTTCTGGGGAGGGAAGGTGTTAGGAGGTGGGGGCGGTGGAGGTGGCTGGAGGGAGATCCAGCTACCCATTAGTAACATTGATCATTTTAATTCCATTTGTGGTTAGAAAAACAATGATATTACCTTAATTTAGTAATTAATTTGCTCCAAGCGGGAGAGACAAGCAGGCCTAAGGTCAATGCCAGGTGCACTCAGTTTTGGGCCGTTGAGGAACAGGAGTTGAATCCTGCATCACCAGGAGGAAGGGTACTATTCCATGTGAGCAGCAATCAGTCTCAGCAGAGGTGCGGGGGTCTCCTTCCTGGGGAGAGAAAGGCAAGCAAAAGGAGCATGTCAATGGGCACCAGACGGAGTTTTACCTGGGATTTTTTAGAACGGTCAGTGCTTGGTATGAAGGAGGTGATCATGACGGTTCTTATGCTTGTTTCCCACTTAATACTTGACTGTGTTCAAAACTGTGTTCAATGAGTGAACCACCTCAGCTGGGACATGGCAGGCTTATGGGAGGATTTAGCTCTGCGTCGTCTGAGGCAGCTGCTGAGGAGGCCATCAGAGCTGCAGTTGGAGACAGCTCACGGGATGGGTCAGGACACTGGACTGACTTGGGAGGTTGAGTCGGAGTGCTTTGAGTTGAGGACTCAGCAGCACAGTTACCTGGGAGTAGGTGGGGCTTCCAAGGCCAGAGCAAAAGTAAGCTCAAATATCTCTGGGAAGGTTCTATTTTCAGAAGGAGAGATGAAGATGGAAAGATTAGCAGAGAGTGGGATGTCTCCTCGTCCACACACATGAAACCTCCACACACACTGGGAAGGAAGGACCCGAATCAGGTTTTCCTACAAGGGAGGAGAAAGTTCAGTCTTGGGAAGAGAGTGTGCCCCTTAACCTTCTTTTTAATTCCTGCTTCTAGCAATGAGGCTTCAGAAAAAAATACATTTTTGGAGTCTGTTTTCTCCGTTCCTATATGCCACTTTATAGGCACTGTATCCTCACAAAACTGTCAAGCAGATAGGGCTGGTGTCATCATCTCCCCTTTGACAGAGGGGAAAATCCATGGTTTGGAGAAGTCCAGTTGTTTGTCTGGTGAGTTTGGGGCAGGTGGCTCAGAGAGCAGGCCTCTTGACTCCTGGTTCAGAGCCCTTCTCATTTCACTGAAGTACTGGGAAAGCCAAAGCTGGCTCGGAGTGAATGGCAGACAAAGGGAGCTTGGTTGTACTGGGGGTTTTGAGAAGAAGCCACTAAAGTTTCTTGAAAATGGCTTCTGCTGATAGGTAGACAGAGGGGAAAGAAGCATCTGGGGAGACCTGTAGCCCAACCTCGGAGTTTCTGGAACAGCCATCTGATTAACTTCTTAAGCTCCAGTTCTGGGAGCAAATGGCCCTCTGTTAGTTGACGGACTAGAGAAGACACACAGCGCCAAAAGAGACGTTGGGCCATAGTGCAAAGTTCACAGACCTTGGGGATAGAAGACCTGTATTGTTTCCTAGTCCGTAGTTGCACCACTGATTCACTCTTTAACAGTGTGACCATCATCTCCTCAGTTCTTGTTTTGGTCCCTTGTAAAACATGGACTAGGTAAGTCCTTTGCAACTTGTTCTTGGGGAAAGCTGAAGTCAGGCAGAAATGAAGTCAAATTCCATTCCATTTCTTGGTAATTGATCACCAGACACCAGCCTCCAGGAAACCCAGCTTCTCCCTCTAGAATTTCCAAGTTTTGGATATCATCTTAGAACTTGCCCTGATGTGAAACAGGGCGACCTTGGCTATAGGAGAAACTGGCCCTTTCCTGTGCTACTCCCAAAATATAGGATGCCACCCAAGAGTTCCCATTCATTGTCCTCATGACTGCTTTTGACTCTACACCTTTCCTTGCCTGCGTTCCTCCACCTCTGCCTTCTCCCATTTTGCCCTCAGCCTTCCCCGCCCTGCATCATAGCCACATTTCCACAGAGAGGTGGATATCTGACCATCACTCAGGGACTGTGGGGGAAATGTAAGATAGGTTCCTTGTCCTCCAGGAATGTGAAACATAATGAGGAGAGAAATCAGTCAATAGAGTCAATGCACATTCAATCACAATCCCAGGAGCTTTGTTGAAACTCCCAAACTGATTCTGCAATTTATATAAGAATGCAATACCTAGAGTAGTCAAAAATTTTTTGAAAGAGAAAAATAAAGTTTTAGGACTTACATTACCTGATTTCAAGACTTAATGTAAAGTTAGAATGATCAAGACATCGCAGTGTCGCTGTGCAGATGGATGGATAGATCAACAGAACAGAACGGAGTCCAGAAATAACTCCACACACGATCAGCTGGAAGTTTTACAAAGAAATTTTACAAAGAGAAGTTTAATGGGTGAAAAGATAATCTTTTCACCAAATGAACTGAAATATTTAGACTCCAAGTGCAAAAACCAAACCAAACTAAGCAACCCCCCAACCCAACTTCAATCTCTATTTCACACTATACACAAGGATTAAATCATAGACCTAAATAGAACACACACACACATGCACAATAAAATATTGACAAAAATAGGATTACCAAAATAGAAAACTTTAGCTCTTCACAATATAGTTTCCTTTTTAGAAAAAAGATTTTGTTTATTTATTTTTAGAGAGAGAGGAAGGGAGGGAGAAAGAGAGAGAGAGAAACATCAGTGTGTGGTTACCTCTTGTGCACCCCCTACCGGGGACCTGACCTGCAACTCAGGCATGTGCCCTGACTGGGAATCAAAGCAGCGACCTTTTGGTTTGCAGGCCTGAGCTCAGCCCACTGAGCCACACCAGCCAGGGCAAAACCCACTGTTAACAAATGAAGAGGTAAAAGAGAGACTAGGAGAAAATATTTGCAACAAAATCCATCTGTTGAAGAACTTGTATCCAGAGCAAAGAACTCTTGTAACTTAATAATAAGTAAACCTAGTAAAAATGGGCAAAGATTTGAACAACAGACATTCCATCAAAGGAGATGTTCAAAAGGCAAATATATACGTGGAAAGATGTTTAAAACATCATTAGTCATTAGGAAAATGCAAATTGAAACCATAGGAGATACCACTGCACACATACTCGGATGACTAAAATTAACAAGGCAGGAAAAAACAAGCATTGACAAGGATGTGGAGCAACCAGATCTCTCGTTCATAGACGTTTAAAGATGAAACCTAGCTCCCAACTCTATGTGGATATTCCCGGGAAGGTGGAGAGAAAGGGGACTTGTGCGGATGGTTCTCGAGGGTTTGGTGGGGTTGGTACAGGGAGGAGGGGAAGGGCAGGCAGGGGCTTAACTGTGGACAGAGCCAGGGGAATGCCAATTCTAAAGGGCAAGCGAGGAAGTGGTCCGGCCGCGGTGGTTTTGGTCAGCACCTTTACAGTAAGCTGTGGGGAAGTGTGGAGTCGCTCGAGTGTGGCAGCACTTCTGGCCTTGAGCCCCACACACGGGTCACTTTCATCAGAACAGGAAAACGAAACAGGCTCCCCTGAATGATTTATGGGAGGGCTTGTATTTTGGGGATGTGATACTGCAATTTGTGTTATAGGATCAGGACATCTGTTTCCAGGGAGGTAAATTCTCTTACCATGCGTCTTCCCCACCAGGGACCCTCAAATAGTCACACATTTTATCTCGGTTGCTTGTTAGCATAATGGGGCCTTCTGGTGGCAAGTGGCCCCGCCAGTGCACGAGCGTGAGTGGTCGGGGGCGACTGGGAGGTGAGCAGGAGCTGCTTTGGTCCTACCCCGTCCCTCTGATGGCGTCCAGCCGTGCGGTAAGCTGTAGGATTAGGGAGTGTGCCATCTGTCAGATGGCAAAGGCAGGCTCCTGCTTAACAATTAAGTTTCAGCCATTTATTTGATTAAATTTCAGATATGCTAACTGTCCCCATGTGGATTGATGTCCCTTGCTGGGGAACTCTACTGCCAACAGATCCTGGGGAGGTCTGAAGCAAGAAGGTGTAGAGCCATAGTGTGTCCTGGCTAGAGGGACCTTGGCAAGCTGCTTGTTCAACTCGGCACTTCACAGATGACAACATTGAGGCTAGCTGGTCGCAGGGAGCCAGTAGGGAAGGGACTTGCTCGATGTCACACAGCCTGTGAAGGAGCAGGAGTCAGTACCTCCAGCCTCAAGTGTCTTTCTAAGTCAGGAGAACCCATCCTCTTGGTTTGCAAGGGGTGTGGGCACCGGCTGGCACGTGTGCAGACAGAAACACGGCAGTTTATGGCGGGCAGCTCCCTCACTCCTTAGCCCTCTCAGAGGGGGAATGTGGGGACCTTCGCTTGTGTCCGCCTTTCCCTGCCAGGCTAGTTCAGGGAAAGAGCCTCATTAAAAATTCAATTGGGAGGGATACTCACTCAGTACATGCAATGCTTTTTTTTTTTTTTTTTAACCTAACGCCCTTCTGCTTTTAAAAGGAAATACAAATCCTCAATTCTTAGTGAGGAAGATTTCTGTCTGGTTTAAATTTCAGGGACTTTGTTTTGTCAAAAGGGTATTTGAGATTCGGGAAGCCCCACCCTGCCGAGTTTTAACACTCCCCACTAATCCCTGTTCCCCCTGAGGCCTTGTCCACATGGTGTTCATGGTCTCCTAGCATGTCTGGGTGAATCCTCCCAGCTCCCACCTCGAGAACCTCCTGCAACCCAGGATCCCCAGGAGCATATTTTGCAAGAATGTGTGTGTACAAGCACCTCCCCCCACACTGGATGTGGGATCGAATATGCATTGTATAAGTCAAATTAAAATGTATTAACTTTCCTTCCAGATGCCCCCTGATAGCAAGTTTAATTACTCTGGACATAATTAAATGAGTTTAGGAGATTAGAAATATAAGGGGGTAGTGAAGAGCATAAATTTGTGGGGAAAGAAGGAAAATTTAATTCCAGAGTCTTTTGTCACTTGGTGGGTAGAGTGTCATGGACTAAGAGTGACAGAGGGAATCCTGGGCGGAGGTGGAGTGAGGAGGAGTGAACTAGTTTGGGTACATCAGGATGTTATCAGTCTCTTGCCCCATGATGCAGAGGGCCCTATGCTGGGCGTCTTCCCCCTGACTCAGGGCTGTCTTTCTTGCGGGAGGTCCAGTGAATGTGGGGCAGACAGACAACTAAGAAGTTCGGCGAACAAACAGCATTGCTAGGAGTCCCATCCTCTCCCCTGCTTCTTTCTAGGGCATAGCCCCACCTTGTGATACGGGCTTTCACCCTGTGGTAGGCTTCTCCAGGGACTCAGGGTCAAGTCGGCAAGTGTCAGCATCTTCCACAACAGAACCAGCTCCCTAGAATGCTCGCTGCTTTGTGTGTTTCTGGCCCTTGGCTCAGGGCACATCTCCAGGTTACTCCAACCCCACACTTGCCCTGACAAGGAGCAATGGGGACTGGGAGGGCAGGTCCCAGGTGTAGCCAATAGAACCCTAATCCAGCTGATTAATCATATGTAACGTTCTCCCATTAAAAACCCAGATACATACATGTGCACACATACATGCACACAAATACACAGTCACACTGACACACACACAGTCATGTACAGACTCACTACTCTCACATACATATGTATACTCACTTGCACAAATATGCACTCACATATGTTCGCACAAACTCATAAACTCATATACATCAATACATACCAACATGTATACACACATACACTCTCACACATACATTCACACAACCACAAACACTTGTACACACATGTATACACATGCACATACATGCATTCACACAAACATACACTTTGTGCAAACATGCACAAATATGTACTCACACATACACATGTCCACATACTCAAACACACACACACACACATCTCAGAACTCAGAACTCAGGTAACTGTTTGGAAGAGAAGATACCATCTTCGTGATAAATCTCCCTGTAAGTCTTTCTGTTCAGAGTCCAGTTTCCCAGCTGGAGGGGGTGCCTTGCCTCTGTGAGGGAAAGGCAGTTGTGGTTGGTTAAATTTTTCAGCTGCACAGGGCGGAAGGATATTCTTCCTTGTGGTTTAGAATTACACTCTAGAAAGTTGCAAACAGATTTCCACACGTTTTCTGAAGGTGCCTTTCCTGCACTAGGGCAGTTTTAAAAAGGCTGGCCGAAGCTTTAGATAAAGTTCCAATATTTTTTTTTATAAAAGCAAAAAAGAAAACACGAAGACACTGAATGAATAATGAAAGTGAAGGCAAAACAAGCCTGAGGAGATAAAGTGAAAATTCTCTTACATTTGAGTCTGGGGTTGAGGATGGGGGTTGGGGACTGCCAACCGCTAGTGTGGTGTTTAGAAATAAAGAGTCTGTGTTATGTCTAGTGGTCCTAGTATTTTGTGTTACTCTGACCCCGGCATTGTATCATTTCAATGCAGTCGGGTGTGTAAACGTTCAGTTCTGGTGGGTAGAAGGTATTTTGTATTCAAGCCAAATCTACATTTCAGATTGAAATGAGGGGAGCAAGGGGGAAAGGGGGTGTGGCTAAAAGGGGGCGAAGGTCAGTGTTCACAGGTCTGAGACCATGTTTAATATCACATGACACCTTTGTCAAACAGTGTGTCATTCCCCTCCCCTCGGTACACACAGGCTGTCTGGGTTTCTGTACCTAAGGGACCTTCCTCTGGTTGTCTTCCCGCCCAGACTCTCAGACTTGCTTTCTGTAAACCAGAAGAAATGAATGAAATTTGACCTATCGAAATTTTTTTTATGTGGTGGCATGAGAAACCCTGGAGGGTCATGTGCTCCCTTCTCTCCCTGGTCAGGCCTGTCTGCATCCCCCTCCTGGGCTCCTGTGGGCTGTCTGAGGCCTTGGGATTGACTGGAGGCTGGGGGGAAGGGAGTGGTATTGTATTTCATGCCTCTGTCCTTGAAGGAGAGCCTCGGGTCTGCAGCCCAGGGTCGGGTCATCCCCTGAAACCTCAAAGGAGGCGAATGAAACCCGGGCAGACAGACACATTTGAAAAGGCTTCAGAGAGCAGTGATTATGTCTCTGGGTTCTAGGGCTGTCTGCTGCCCTGTGGTGATGTGGGCAGATGGCCTATCTTTCACCTTTTAGACCAGAGTTCAGCTCTGGCTTTGATCTTCGTCTTCATTCATTCCTATCACCAAGGTCCCGACATAAGTGCTGCCACTCTGGGTACCACCCGGCTGTGATGGTGCAGTAACTCACCTCTTTGTCCAGCATCTCTGGGTCTCCCCAAGGATGCTACAGAAAAGGGGCAAGACTGGTGAATTTCCTCCTTCCTCTTTTGGACACTGAGTTGTTTTTTTTAAATCTTGCACCTTTGTACTTTTTATTTATTTATTTATTTAAAAAATTATTGTTATTCTACTACAGTTGTTTTAATTTTTCTCCCTTTGCCCTCTTCCACCCAGCCCCCCCCCCCCCCCCCCACAGTCAATCCTCACACCCAGTCCATGGACTCAGTCCATGTTCATGGGTCATTCACACATGTTCTTTGACTAGCCTCTTCCCTGTCTCTCCACCATTATCCCTCTCTCCCCTCTCCTCTGGCCGCTGTTCCATGTTTCCATGTCTCTGGTTCTATTTTGCTCGTTAGTTTATTTTGTTCATTAGATTCCTCTTGTAAGTGAGATCATATGGTATTTGTCTTTCACTAATTGGCTTATTTCACTTAGCAATATTCTCCAGATCCATCCATGCGGCCACAAAAAGTAGGAGCTCCTTCTTTCTTTCTGCTCTGTAATATTCCAGTATGTAAATGTACCACAGTTTTTTGATCCACTCGTCTACTGACAGGCACTTGGGCTCTTTCCAGATTGTGGCTATTGTAAACAATGCTGCTATGAACACGGGGGTGCTTAAGTTCTTTCAAATTAGTGTCTCAGGATTCTTAGGATACATTCCCAGAAGTGGGATCACTGGGTCAAAAGGCAGCTCCATTTTTAATTTTTTTGAGGAAACTCCATACTGCTTTCCACAGTGGCTGCACCAGTCTGCATTCCCACCAACAGTGCACAAGAGTTCCCTTTTCTCCACATCCTCACCAGCACTTGTTGTTTGTTGATTAATTGATGATAGCCATTCTGACAGGTGTGAAATGATACCTCATTGTGGTTTTAATTTGCATTTCTCTGATGATTAGTGGTGTTGAGCATTTTTTCATATGTCTGTTGGCCATCTGTATGTCCTCTTTGGAGAAGTATCTATTCAGGTCCTTTGCCCATTTTTTAATGGATTGTTTGTCTTCCTGGTGTTGAGTTGTGTAAGTTCTTCATACATTTTGGAAATTAACCCTTTATCAGAAGTATCATTGGCAAATATATTCTCCCATACACTGGTTCCTTTTCATTTTGTTGATGGCTTTTTTTTGTTTGTTTTTTTGCTGTGCAAAAGCTTTTTAGTTTGATGAAGCCCATTCGTTTATTTTTTTCCTTGTCCAAGGAGATATATCTGCAAAAATATCGCTATTGAGAGATGTCTGAAATTTTACTGCCTATGTTTTCCTCTGGGATTTTTATGGCTTTGTAACTTACATTTGAGTCTTTTGTCTGTTTTGAGTTTATTGTTATGTATGGTGTAAGTTGGTGGTCTAGTTTCATTTGTTTTGCAGGTACCTGTCCAATTTTCCCAACCCCATTTACTGAAGAGACTGTCTTTACTTCATTGTATGCTCTTGCCTCTTCTGTCAAATATTAATTGATCATATAGGTGTGGGTTTTATTTCTGGGCTCTCTCTTCTGTTCCACTGATCTGTATGCCTGTTCTTATGCCATTACCAGGCTACTTTGATTACAGTGGCCTTGTAGTGTAGTTTGATATTAGTTATTGTGATACCTCCAACTTTGTTCTTTTTTCTCAAGATTGCTGAGGCGATTTGGGGTCTTTTTGGTTCCATATACATTTTTGGAATATTTGTTCTAGATCTGTGAAATATGCCATTGGTATTTTAATAGGAATTGCATTGAATCTATAGATTGTTTTGGGTAGTGTGGACATTTTAATGATATTAATTCTTCAAATTCATGAACACGGTATATGCTGCCACTTATTTGTATCTTCCTCAGTTTCTTTATTCAATGCCCATAGTTTTTCGAGGACAGGTCTTTTACATTCTTGGCTAAATTTATTCCTAGGTACCTTATTTTTTTTGGTTACAATAGTAAATGGGATTGTTTTATTACTTTCTCTTTCTGATAGTTCATTATTAGTGTATAAGAAGGCCACTTTCATTAGTTATAATTGGTATATTCAGGTTTTCTGGTTCTTCCTGATTCAGTTTTGGGAGATGGTATATTTCTAGGAATTTATCCATTTCTTCCAGACTGTCCAATATGTTGGCATATAGCTGTTCATAGAATTTTCTACAATCTTTTGTAACTCTATGATGTCCGTTGTTACTTCTCTTTTATTTCTGATTTTATTTACAGTCAAACCTTAGTTCTCAAATGTCTCCCATCTCGAATAATTTGGTTCTTGACCAAGTTGTTCATGGAACAAGTGTCTTGGTTGTGAAACAAAACTTCGGTTCTTGACCTGACAACCCTTTCATACTGATACCTGTATGATCAGTCACACGTCTCTCAGGTGACAAACAAAGGAGATGCGATTTTTGAATGAATTGCTTCTCGAACAGCCTCCTGGAATGAATTAAGTGCAAGAACTGAGGTTCTACTGTATTCGTGTCCTCTCTCTTTTTTTTAACGGACGAACCTGGTTAAAGGTTCATCAGTCTTGTTTAACTTTTCAAAGAACCAGCTCTTGATTTTATTGATCTTTTGTATTTTTTCTTTCGTCTTTATGTCATTTATTTCTGCTCTGATCTTTATTATTTCCTTCCTTTTACTTACGTTGAGTTTCATTTGTTGTTCTTTTTCTAGTTCTTTTAGGTGTAGGGTTAGATTGTTTATTTGAGATTTTTTTTTTTGCTTCTGGAGGTAGCCCTGTAATACTATGAACTTCCCTCTCAGGACTGCTTTCACTGTGTCCCACAGATTTTTGGGTTGTTGTGTTTGTTTTCATTTGTTTCAAGGTAATTTTTGATTTCTTCCTTGATCTCATTGTTAACTTATTCATTGTTTAGTAACATGCTATTTAGCCTCCATGTGCTTGAATGTTTTTTAGTTTTTTTAATTGTAGCTGATTTCTAGTTTCATACTGTTGTCATCTGAGAAGACAATGTGATTTCAGTCTTAAATTTGTTAAGATTGGTTTTGTATCCTAACATGTGGTCTATCTTTGAGAATGTTTTATGTGCACTGGAAAATAATGTATATTATTTTTCTTTGGGATGAAATGTTCTGTAAATACCAATGAAGTCCATCCAATCCAGTATGTCATTGAAGGTCACTGTTACCTTGTTGATTTTTTCTGGAAGATCTAGCCATTTGTGACAGTGGGGTGTTAAAATTCCCTACTATGAATGAATCTCTCCCTTAATATCCACCAAGATTTCCTTTATATATTTAGGAGCTCTTGTGTTAGGTGCACATATATTTACAAGGGTTACATCCTTTTACTGGATCAATCCCTTTAGTATTGTGTAGCAGCCTTCACTGTCTCTTGTTATGGCTTTTGTTTTGAAGTCTAACCTGTCAGATATAAGTATTGTTACCTGAGCGTTTCTGTTGTTTCTACTCACATGGAAGAGTTTTTCCATCCTTTCTCTTTCAGTCTGTGTGTGTCTTTTGTTGTGATGTGGGTCTCTTGTAGACAGCACATGTAATGGTCATGTTTTCTAATCCATTCAGCTACCCTGTGTCTTTTGATTGAAGCATTTACTCTGTTTATATTTTAGGTTATTATTGATATGTATTTATTTATTGCCAATTTCTTCTATATACTTACTTATGTTCCTTTTTCTATTTCTTCTACTTAAAGCAAACCATTTAACATTTCTTGCAATACTGGTTTGGTGGTAATGGACTCCTTTATCCTTTTTTTTTTGTCTGGGAAGGTCTTTATTTCACCTTCAATTTTAAATAACCTTGCTGGATCAAGTAGTCTTGGTTGCAGGTCCTTACTTTTCATCACTTTGAATATTTCATGCCAATCCTTTCTGGCCTGATATGTTTCTGTTGAGAAATCAGCTGACAGCCTTATGGGATCTCCCTTGTAGGTAACTACCTGTCTCTCTTGCTATCTTTAAGATACTCTCTTTGTCTTTAAACATTGCCATTTTTATTATGATGTGTCTTGTTGTGGGTCTCTTTGAGTTCTTCTTAATTGGAACTCTCTGTGCTTCCTGAACTTGTGTGCCTTTTCCCTTTACTAGATTAGGGAATTTTTCAACCATTATTCCTTCAGATAGGTTCTTTATGCCTTGCTCTCTCTCTTCTCCTTCTGGTATTCCTATGTTGCGGATGATGTTATGCTTGATGTTGTCTCAGAGGTGACTTAAACTTTTCTCATTTTAAAAAATTCTCTTTTCTTTTTGTTGCTCTACTTGGATGCTTACTGTTATCTTGTCTTCTAAATCACTGATTCAGTTCTCTGCTTCATCTAACCTGCTGTTGATTCTTCATTTCAGATATTGTAGTTTTCATTACTGACTGTTTTTAAAAATGATTTCTATGTCCCTTTTAATGCTTACTATCTCTTTGTTTAAATTCTCACTGAGATCACCCATTCTTCCCTCATGGTGTTTGAGCATCCTTATAACCATTGTTTTAAACTCTGCACCATTTAACTATTTTACTGGGGATTTCTCTCTTTTTGGGGGGGCACATTTCTTTGTATCCCCATTTTGTCTGTATATTACTTAGATCTGCTATGACCCCCAAACTTGTTATGATGGCTTTATGATGAAGGTGTCTTGCTGGGCTCAGTGGCACAGTCTTCCAGATCACCTGAGCTCCATGCTCCAGGAATGTTTCTTGTGGGTTATGTGCACCCTCTTGTTGTAGTTGAGCCTGGAATGCTATTGGCCCTTTCATGGATGGAGTTAACACTTCAGACTGGCTGACTATAAGGGTAAGCCTCAATCACTATGTTTGAGACATGGTGTAGGGGCTTCCTCCCAAGGCAGAGTTGTTCCCACAGGGTCTGGTGCTTGCTGCAGTTCCCCTTTGGGTGTGTCACTACTTGTGTGGCTGGATGGGTTGAGCTCTGGTATGGTCTGAACCCACCACTGGTTGTGTTGCTTTTGGGTCCATTGGGCAGGGTTCAGGTACATGTCAATGTAAGACGTTGTGTGTAACCAGCCTTGGAGCACATGTCCGGAGTTACTGTGTTGTTTACTGTTTGTGGCCGTGTCTACTGTACCTGGGTGTGCATGGGAGGGGCCAATCTTTGTATAAGGGTTGGCTTCCTCCAGTAGAGCTAGGGACAGATCTGTAAAAGGACAAAAGCCCCCTGAGGTCTGCCTCTGCCTGTTAGCTACCTTACCTCCCTGTAAGTTTGCCTGGTCTTCCCCCAGAACCTTCTGAAGAAAGACTGTAGGGTGGGCCCAGGCTGGCTACAAATCACAGCTTCTGTAACATGTTGTGAGCCTGATAGGATTGGGTAACAGGGCTTGGGAGGACAGGACTAGTGGGTTCCCTACTTGGGGATCATGCAGTCAGGCACTCAATGAGGAGAAAGCAGCCCCTGCTTCAGGGCCGAACCACTCAGTCTCTGCCAGAGTCTCCAGCTCTAGTTCCTTCTAGGGGAATTCATTGCAGGTTCTGGCTAGGTGTAGCCCACTGTTCCCTCTGTAGGAGCAAGCTCAATTGTTCTGGGTTCAGGGGGACAGATAGATCAAAAGAGTCTCATGTTGAGGGTGATGCCAGCCCCGCCCACAGAAGGTGGCTAAGCACTTTATCCTGATCCCAGATACTAGCCTCCAAGGGTCTCACACTTTGAATGTCCCAGCTCTGAGCAGCTCTCCCTTCCCCCATGGAACTGAGGCCCACAGGGCAGGGTATTCAGGACTTGGCAAGGCCAATCCAAACCATCTCCCATTGTGGTGGTACCTGCAAGCCTGTAGGAGGAAGGCAGGAACTTCTTCCCCTTCCTGAGGTATTACAGGCTGAGCTCACAGGGGAGATAGGATTTGTACCCCCAACCCCCAAAATGTAGCCACAAACTGTAGCAGCTGTCTGTCTGGTTCTGGGACAAAAGCTTCCCTGGGAGACATGGTTCAAAAGTCCCAGCTCTGCATGGCACTCTGGTCCCCCTGCACCATTGAACTCAGCAGGATGGGGCAAGCCAAGTGATTCTGTGCTGGCTGTATGTGCAAGGTGTGGGAGACCAAGCCACACAGTATAGTCAGTCTGAGTCCCCATCAAAAGCCTCTCCAGAAAAAGAGGACACTGAAAGTCACTGCTGGGTATAGCCAGCAGACCCCTCCAGGCCCAAGCATGGCAGAGTGGCCTTGCCAGCAGTCAGAGGCTGAGCAGTGTGCTCCTCAGGCTGGTGCGATAACAACAGGAGTGCTGGTCCCTGGGGTATAGGCATCTAGGTCTCCCAGGCGGATTGAATCCCCACTGATTTTCACCACCAGATGCTGTGCAGTCTCCTCTTCCCATCTCTGTTGCTCTGGGTTGGGGATACCTGCATGGGGTTGAGACCCGACACTTGTGGGAGGAGGGAGTTTTGGAGCTGTAATATCTCTCTGGCCTCTTAGCAGCTGCCACACTTGGGTGCAGGGTCAGCCCTTTCTGCATCTTTGCCCTTCTTACCAGTCACTGTGTGGCTTCTTCTGTACATCCTTGGTTATTGTATTTCAGTTCAGCTAAGCTTCAGTTGGTTATTCAGGTTGGTTGCTCTGCAATTTAGCTGTAAATCCGGTTTGGGGCTGGGAGCCGGTGAACGTAGCTTCCACCTCCTCTGCAGCCATCTTGAAATCCCCAGTCATTATTCATTTGTTAAGATCTATATATGGCTCTTAAATATATATAGAGCTCTCATTTATATATATATATAGCTCTCATTTTAAGGAGTTAGAGGCAGTTTATACATAAATCCATGAGGCAAAGGTAGAGTTTTAAAAGGTGCATTTGGAAGAGGGAAAGGGGACATGTTCAAGAATGAGGCATAAATTCCCTCACCAAATACTCCTAACCAAACATGATTTTATTTTTCAGAGGGGGCGGCTGAAGAATTCTCCTTTCTTCAGAGCACTGTGGTGGGAAGAATCTATGCAGATACCAGGTGGTATCTCCAGGATGGGCATGAAGGCTCAGTGCCTTGTTTAGACCTATGGCCATTTGGAGAGCTGTTTTTAAAAAGGTCAAGGTCAACTTTACCTGTTTTACCTGTTTAATAATCTGCTTAGATGAAGAAACAAGATGCCAGGAAAAATTTGGAGAGACTGTACAGGGTACCAAGAAAGAAAACCCCAGCCTTGTCCCCATCCCCACACCTCTTGTCTCATCTCCCAAGCCCTGCCTCCAGGCTGCAGAGGTTGCTTTTTTTTCAGGGTTGCCTTTTGAAATGAGATATAAACTTTGCAATATGCCTGAGACACCACAAATCACACACAACAAGCCTGTAATTCCTATCTATATGAGGGTCTTAATTTGTTATCTGCATTTTAGAAAATTCAGTCCCTTTCAGTGTGGGAGATATCTGCTTATTTTTGAAAGCCCTCAAATCAAGAAAAAAGCAGGGGAAAAGCGGGAAGGAGGAGATATTTTGATAAGATAGAGAGACCAGAACTGAATTTTATTTCCAGCTCTGTCATTAATTAGCCATAAGATCTTGGGCAGGTAAATCTTACCCCTGCCACTTCAGTTTTCAGATCTGTAGAAAGGAGTGATGGTACCTGCTCTGTCCCTTGTTTTTTTTTTTTGGATGTGCACTGAGACAGTGGCTTGGAAGGGAAGAGTGTTCTACATATTGTCTGCCCTCCCTCCAACTTTTGATTCTGCCTCAAAGAGGCTAAACCCAGCCTCACATGGTCAGATAGCCCAGGACAGGGACCTGGCGTGAGTTATCAAAAACCCTAATAAAGGTTGACTCACCCAACCCAGTGGCAGTTTGGAGGGCTTGACAAACTTGTGAACATGCCCAAGACTTCAATTCTTCTTGGGATTGCAGTATGGAATATGGCCAGATCTTCAAAGGTGGCCCTGTAATACTTCCAACGAGTCATGAAATGTAGGACTTACCGATGTAGAACAGGGTGGGAAAGCTACAGCCCAGGGACCAAATCCAGAGCAATGCTTGCTTTTGTAAATACTGTTCTGTGGGAATATAGCCAGGCTTCTTTTTTTATGGATCTCTGTCTAAGTCTATGGCTGCTTTCAATAGTGGAGGCGAGGAGCTATGACAAAGACTGGCCCTCAAAGCCAGAAATACTTAACTACCTAGCCCTTCGAAGAAAAATCTGCTGATCCCTGGCATAGAATATGGATCAAAATAGGCTGCCACACAAGCCTCTTATGAATGTGTAGCTTCTCCACTTATTTAGCTTATTTTATTTATGAAATCTTATTGATATCTCAGGGGAGTTAATACTGGTTCTGGGCTCAATGGTAAGACAAATGAAGTATCATTTTCTTTGTCTCTGCCGCTCCCCCCCCCATTTTTGGGAGGAATTTCCTCCCTGCAAGAGACAGAAGAAAATCATCCATCGATGTGCCAGGCACTTTACTTACACCATCACCTTTCCTTCTTATGATAACCAGTGAGTTACACGGTGGACACATGGAGAAACTGACCTTCAGAGAGGCTAAGTAACTCAGCCAAGATCACACAGATAGTCTGGGGTGAAGCCAGGATTGCAACCCAGGGCTGTCCATTCCTAAATACCAAACTCTTCCCAGCAGACATTGCTGCTCCATAAACGTTTGTCATTGTCCACCCACCCCACAGCTTCTCCTCTGTAGCGGAGCCACTGCCCTTGTTGCTTTGCTGTCTGGGGTCTTGGTAACGACACTGGTTTTTGAAGTGCTGGATTCTGGAAGCAGCCTGGATGTGGGGAACTATCAGCACTGGCTGAGCTGAGCTTCTGGCTTGAAGCCAGGCTGGGAGAACAGGCATCTGATCTATGATAAGGCTGAGGGGCCCAAGGCGGCTGCAGCTGCCCTCAGCCCGGCCCCTTTGCTTACTATATGGTCAGTCTCCTGATGAAAGGGCTGGGGGGTTAAAAGTCAGCACTGAGTTGACAGTTAATATACCTGCCCTCCTCTTGCTCCCTGGGGAGGGATTTTTTTTCTGTGAGGTTAATTCAGGGTAAACACATATTAGGGAGAAGCAGGAATGGTAAAGCTTTTTTGAAAAAATTAAAAGGGAGAAGGCGAGTGATTAATCTGTTATCCTCTGGTTGAGATTCTTAGTAGTACACGTGTGGAATTCTTTAAAGGCTCAAAGCTCCAGGCTTATGAAGGGCTGATAAATAATAAATAGTAATTAAATTAATGATGTGCACACTGGCCCCTCTGAATTCCAGGAAGTTTGAAAATGAACTCACCCTTTATCATAGTTAAGATGCTCACCCGGGGTGCTCTGGTGATACTGTGTGGAAGAAGATACCGCAGAGCCCCCCAAGACTTCTCGAGTGGTCTCAGTTCGGTTTGGGAAGAGGAGAAGGTAGAGAAACAGAGGGTCCTGCGTGGAGGCTGAGGTGGCTGTGGCGGCCTTGGCAGTAAGGGAGAGGCTGTGTGTGGGGCTGTCAATGAGACATTTACGAGATGAGGCTGGAGTTACTGGATCCTGGGTTCTCCAAGTTTGTACTTATCAGCTCTCTACCCCTTAACCTGAGAGAAATGAGTATAGAAAGGATTGCTAATTCAGCAAAATGTTGTAAATCATTTGGGACTAAGGTGGTCACGTGGAAACGTCCATGTAAAAGCCGAGACTGGCTTTTCCGGAGCAACAGCGCCACAACAGGGGCCACAGCAGGGACTGAAGAGGCCCCTCTTCAGCCTCAGGTGGGAACCTTGAGGCTCGCTCCCCTAGGGCTGTCCCACCCAGTGCAATGCCTGGAGACAGGCCGTGGCTCCAGGCCCAATCAGCAATGGTCTCTGCAACTCATACCTCGGGCTATCTGGTTGTGAACAAATCTGAAACACTGAGATAATAACTCCTGGAGGGAGGAGACCCTGGCCAGAGAGGTAAGGGTCAGTCTTCATGGAAGAGAAGGATCAGAGGGTGCGAGTGAGCAGGGACTAGTCATGGGAAAGTCTGGCTCCTTCAGTCACTCGTGGGACCCAGGGAATTGGTGTGTGTGTGGGCTGAGGTGGGAAGGGCTGAGCCTCTGACCTCTGGGTTAAGGAAATGCCATTTTCTTTCTTTCCTTCGAGAAAAAAATTCACACGCGTGCGCACACACACACACACACACACCAAAAAAATCCAACAGTTTGTGGTCCTGTTTATTCTCAGACAGGGAGTGGACGGCCTTTCGGAGGTGTCCGACTGTGCCGTCCAGCCAGACTGACATCTGTGGGAGTTCAGGGTTTTAAATGTTTAGTCTGCATGAGACCCCCAGGCCCCAGTGGGCTCAACTCCTGATAGGCCTGACTTAGCCACATCCCCCCACCCCCTCCTGTGACATGGAATCATGGGGGTGTGTGTGAGGGAAGCTTGGCTCCCCCTGAAGTCCAAGGGGGAGGACTCGGTGCAGGGCTGTCATCAGAGTTGTTGGGAACCTCAGCCTGGGATTCAGTCTGTAGGGCGGAATCTTCCCTCCCCTCCCCTTCTTCCTTTCAGAGAGCCACCATTCTCTCCTCCAATGCGGCATGGCCAGGGCTCGGCCCCGCGTCCCGAGCCTCTCTGTTCCCTTAGCCCTTCACGTTCACCGCTCTCACTGCACGTCCACGCAGCCTGGCGATTGTTTGTCAGCCAGTCTGTGCCCCAGCCCTCTGCCCCCTGCCCCTTGCCCCATGGCTTTGTTCTTTATTTCTCTTTAAATCTCCAGCTTCTAAATCCGAATTCTAGGTATTTACCCAAGATACATGAGAGAATATATTTATATAGAGTCTGAGCAGGAATGTTCATTGCAGTTTTATCTAGGATAGCCTCAAACTGGAAACAACCCAAATGTCCATCCACAAGTTAATGGGCAAATGGACTGGTGTATTCATACGAGGGATACTAATCAACAGTAAAGCGAATGCAATATTGTTATGCCCCACAACATGGAGGAATGTCAAAATAACTGTGCTGGGTAAATAATCCAGACAGTAAAGAGCACACATCGCATTATTTGCCTTAGATGATATTTAAGAAAAGTAGGTATGCTAATTTATAGTGGAAAGGCAGCTTGGTGGCTGGCTGGGGAAGGGATGTGGGGACAGGGGGAAGGGATGGGTTAGAAAGTGGCCAGGGGAGTCTTTTGGAGGAGATCTACATTTTTGATGTGGGGATGCTGTCCCAGGTACCTATGTATATCAAAACCTATTAAATTGTATTATTTCAATGTATGCCATTTATTATATGTCAGTGATATGTTAATAAAGCTGTTTTTAAAAATCTCCAGCTTTTGTCGCAGTGCCTGGCACATCTGGAATTGGCCTGAACTGAGCTCAGCTGAATATGCTTGCCAAAAGCCCAAAGATTTCACTGGGCATGGTGGCATATGGGGCACACTCAGGGAGAGATTTGCAGATCTCTGAGCTTGCTGTGTGTAGAGTTTCAGGGCTATAGTCATGGAGTGAGCAGTGCGCAGGGGTCACCCTCTGAAACTGGAGCTCAGCTGAGGTTGTCCGCCATTGGCAACAGAAGAGGAACAGCTGGGATCCATGGGACAAGGAGGGGGAAGTGAGGGGATTGCCCCTGAGCTGTAGGTGTGCAGGGCAGCCGCTGGTGTTCTAACTGGAAGTTTGACAGGGCCCGGGAGAGGGAGCACCCTGGGAGTGACAGCAGGTGGGGTCTAATAATCATCTACTTAATTCTGGCCTGAGTAGCAGCAGGCAAACCGCAATTAAATAAGCCTGGTTTGGAAAATACGTTATTGCTGAAAATACGCTTTTTAGACAGTTTATGTAACACTTTGTCCCTCAGTGTTCCCAAGGACTAAAGGGCATGAAGGTGCATAAAGCAAAGCAAATAAGTTCAGAATGCAAATTATTTACATCAATAAACATAATTTGTACAAATCAATGAGCAGAATGAGTTGCAAAAAAAGAAAAAGAAACCATCCATTTGAACTGTGTATTGAAATAATGTCTCCTGTATTTAGCAAAATGCCGACTTTAGAGGTGACCTCCAGGAAGAGTCCTTCTCTTCCTGGGGTCTCGGTTTAGCTGCTTGTTCTCTGTCCACAGTGCTCCAGATCTGGAGATTCCGTATCATTACTTGCCAAGGGCAATGCAGGAGATAACTTCACTGTCCTCAGTCTACACAGTCAGCTCTGATGTTGATCCCCTTACCTGTCTCTCCTTCTGTCTGACACTTATAGTGAGCCTACTTGCCACACTGTGTAGCGTTGTGACATTGTGAAGGTGATTCCAAAGATATGCTATGTCCTTGCCCTGCAAAACTCATCATCTAATTCAAGCCTTCTCAACTTCTACAATGTTGACAGTTTGGGCTGGAGAATTCCTTGTTGTCAGGGGCCATTCTGTCCATTATGGGATGTTTAATGACATTTCTGGCCTCGACCCACTAGATACCAGAAGTTCCTCTTTCCCCACCTCACCCTCAGTTGTGACAATCAAAAGTGTCTCCAGATATTGCCAAAATGTCTCCTGGGGGGCAAAAGTCACCTCTGCTGGTCTAACTGGTCTAGAAACTGCTGGTCTAACTGAAGACAGATATGCCTGACACCAAACAGTGTGTTTTAATGGTGCGTGCGCAAAGGATTGTGGGATGAGAAAGGCAGGGACAAGGGATCTTTGAGCTGTGCCTTGGATGGTATGTGCAAGTTCACCAGCCACAACAGAGAGGAAAGGGCACTGTATGCAGAAGGAATAGTGTAGAGGAGCAAAGTCATTGCAGAGCATGTTGGATGGGGAGCAGAAAGAGCTAAATGTGGCTGGTGTGTGGGCTGAATCGTGATGTAAGAAGGAGGAGACCTGAAGTAGGTCAGGACCAGGTGGAACAGGACCCTGCAGGCAATGATACACTTAAACTTCACCTTTTTCTGACATTGGAACCGATGAAGATCTTTAAACTTAGTCAAGACTGGGGTGGGAATTGAGACCCCTCTTGTACTAGCCAGCCAATCCAATCCATTCCAAGCCAATCCAAGGGAGGCAAGTAACTTACCACTTGACCTTCCTCTTCCTTGATCACCTCCCCGACCTTAAATAGAAACCAGAGGTAAAGTAAACTGAAGGGTGTCTGTCATTCATCATGTGTAAACTGTGACTTTTCCCCGAATGGTGTTGTCTCTGGGGATGTGTCAGGGGAGAGTGAGGTGCTGGCTTAATCCTCCTTCCCATAGCTTGCCCTGAGATTCCCAGATGGTAGCTGCCTTCTGTACTTTTACACCTTTTCCTTCCCCACCCAGGTTCCCTTCTTATCCCCCACTGTTCCTTCCATCCTCTTTCCCCCTAACACTCTAGGCTAGCTGTGTTACCTGGTCCAGTAGACTTTAAACAGTACATTCATTCTCTTGAAAACAAGAGGGTGTGTGTGCATACACGTCACAGGCCTGATATTAGGCACAGGCAAGTGAAACGTCATCCATGTACATGCGGGGACCAGAGGACTGGATATGGGGAGCTGCAAGAGAATGCATAGGGATACCTTTTACTTTGGCTTGCGGGGAAAATAACTTCTCTGGATTTTACACAGAGCTTCATATTTGCGAGTTGGTGGCTGTTGAAAACAAGATGGCAGGAAGAAAGGCATTGCTTTCTAAACTCCTTTTCCCAAATGATCCTTTTTTATCCAGTTTGCGTTACCTACTTGCATACTGTTCAACAGAGGAAGAGAAGGAGGAGGAGGAGGAGGAGGAGGAGGAGGAGAAGGGGACAAAAGGGGAAGGGGGAGGAGAGAGGGAGGAAGGGGAGGAGGGGGAAGAGGAGGAAGAGGGGAGAAGAAAGCAGGGGTTGGTGGTGAAAAATAGAAAGGAAACTTGAGTGTGCCTTTTCTTCTCTTTCTCCTTCTCCACCCTTAGCCATCAATTAACAGAAAAATATTTTTAAAAGATCCCTTGATGGCATCCCCAAATGTGAAGGCTGACATTTTCCTAGCCGATGGCCTCCTTCGTGAAGGTATTTTGTGTCCTCCCAGCATGCCTGCTGGATCCCCGGTTTGCAGCGGTTGCTAAGGTAAACACTCTTTCCATTAAGCACCACAGCCCAGGAGTGGTCTAAAGCTCAAATAAATGACCAAGGAGTAAGTTAAACATTCCCTGGGGCAATTTTAACCTATGCAATGGCTTTTTGGGAAAATTGCCTATTTTTTCTTGTTTTGGCCAGGAGGGTGTCTCTTATTCCCTTCTTTTTTCTTTTCTAGTCAGCTGAGTGCACCTTCTCTTTCATTTATTCATGCATTGGATGAAGGGTGGAAGCAGGTTTAATAAATCACAGAGGATCCCACCTCCCCACCCCCAGTTCTATGTATATTTGTAAAGAAATCTGGAGTGGAGTACAGGCATTATGTTAACTTTGGGGGGGTCCGGGGCATGTAGCCAATTCACGCAGAGGCCCCACTTCCCTCTCCTGTGAAAATACCACAGCATAACAGGCACTGGAGAACGATGTCCTTCTGGAAGTTTCCTCTGGCAGGAGGAGGATTCAAGGATCCTGGTCCTCAGTGACATGTAGGGACAGCTGTGCCCAAAGCTTTGCACATGACTTGGTTTTGCTTGCTCTTTGCCTCAAAAAGAATTAGTTCACAGGCCTCTGAAAAAAAAACAAAGTGTCCTGACAGTTGCCATGTTTCGTCATTTGACTTAGAGGCCACGGGACAGGCTTATTTTCTTTCAATCTTTGGTGGAGTCTGCGTTTTGGGGCAGAAGGCAGTGTCCGGCCAATGGAGGGACAGCGCGGTGGGCAGTGGCCTCTTGATGCCTGCTGGGCCCCGCAGGAAGAGAACGTCTCACCTGAAGTCTGCTCTCCATTCTTTCCTGGTTACCCTGTTGGGATTTGCCACTTTGCCAGGTGTGCTTTATCTTCCCGCTGGATGAGATACTCCTGCCATCCCAGAATCCTCTCTTTCTCACCGCAGGGACTGAAGACCGGGATTGTAATTCCCCAGGTTGGTGGTTTTCAAATCGTTTCTCAGGGCTCCTGGGACAAGGGGAGTGTTAGCGCGTGACGGGTGGCTCCACGGCCAGAGAGGTCTTTTAAAAAATGTGAATCAGATCACTCCACTCCCTGCACTTAGATCAAAACTGCATCGTGGAGTGTGAGCTGCCAGGCCCCGCAGGGTGGGCTCCTCTTCCACCACATCTCGTGCCCCTTGTCCTCTGGGGGCTGCAGGCCCCCAGCTTCCTCTGCAGTCTTGGCCTCCAAGGCTCTCGCCCCACACTTCACCTGGCTACTCCCATGCATGCTTCGGGCTCCACTTAAATGCTGGTCCTTTGAGAAGCCTTCCTTGACCCACAGTCAAAGTCAGGGCCCCTGAGATGTACATTTATAGAGCCTGGTGCTTTTTCTGCGTTGCACGAAGCCCAGCTGAAATTACTGAGGTATTTGGTGTGATTATTTGCTTACTGCTGGCTTTCCCACTGAACTCTAAGAGCCACAGGGACAGGGGCGAGTCTGTTTCCTTGGCAGTTGTGTCTCTATCCCATGGCGCATAATAGGTGCTGAATGAATATATATATTGTTTAAGGAAAGAGGGGGTGACTGAGTGGCAGCGCCTCTCCATGTCAGAATGGTGCCCGGCCTCCTTTTTATCTTTTTTCTCCAACCCTTCAAGTTGTCCGTCAGCTGTTTAACAGAGCAGATTAGAATAATTTCACCAGTGCTCTTTTTGAACAGGAGGGATGAGTGGGCCTTTTAAAGCACCTTGTTTAGGCAGTCCTCAAAGAATGCAGTCTTTATTTCCCTTCCCGGTGTGGGAAACCAGAGCTCCCAATCAGTATGCACAGGGTCTGGATCCCGGAGATCTTGGAAGTGACCTGGATGTCCTGGAGGCTATCCAGGGCCTGGAACCAGATGAAGAGGCCCCACTGCCCATTGCTGAGGCCCGAACTCCTTGTTCAAGCAACCGCTTTGCCAAAGCGCCTCGGGCTGTAGCACCCGGCTCCGAAGTAAGACTTGGATGGAGATATTAGAGAATAGTTCTGACACCCACCTCCTTTTCCTTCTGCAAAAGCCCAGCTTTATGGCCCTTTCAGGAAATATGGGAGGGGAAGGCCCAGAATGTAACTGGGGCAGGAGTAGCGGTGGGGGCGAGGTGGAGAATTCTTGTGCTTTTCGTTCTTGACTCGGAGTCAGTCTGTTTTTGTACTTGCGTCTTTTAAGCTTTTCCACATGTGCCCCAAGGGCCCATCGGTGAGTGTGTTTTATAAACTGGAAAAATGAATAAAAATAAGACCCAGAAGGGAAACACCAGAAGGAGTGTGAAGGGAAAAGTGTTAGTTCCTCTGTACCTCCCAGCTAGGCCTGCCCCGCATTTGTGGGAGTCCCAGGGTCAGGTTTATTTGGCTTTATGGGTAAAATGTGGAGTCTTCGTTCAGAGAAAGCCTCATCGGTTTTGTTCTTGGCCTGCTCCATTCAGCATTAATTAACTTCAGGAAAGTAAAAGTGATCCTTTTTTATTTGGCTATCTGGCTCCACAGACCTCGCTGGCTTCCTGTCCCATAGGTGTTGGATTGATGGGACTGCAAATGTGTAAAGTCTTGCACAGGAAGCCCCCCGGCACGGCCATTCAGAGGCTCTCACCTCCTGCTGGACCCCAAACACGAGAAACCAGGAGGCCCAGACCCCGTCTCTCAGTCTGCACCTTGGGAAATGGGGCCTGAAAAAAAAAAAACCCTCCATTTTCTTCGTTTTAATATACTTGGACTGATACAAGAGCCTGGGGAAGGGGCTCTTTGGAAAATAAATTCTCCCAATTGCCTGAAAAATTAATCACAACCCAAACCCCAAATATTTTGAAAAGCAGCACATTTAGGAAGTTTGAAGAAACTTTGACTAATTCCAGAAGGTTTGTGTTTACCCCGCAGGTCTCTGCCTGGTGACCTAAGGCTACATGCTAGGAACCCTACTCGGTCAGCTTCATCATTGCAGACCTTTTCGAGCTCACGCACCTAACATGTGTGTATTTATTTCTTTATTATAACTTATGTGCACATACTTTTTACTCACATGTTTTGTATAAATTAAAAAAAAAACCCCTCCATGACATATTAAGATTTACACAGATGCCATAAATATTTAAGAATATCGATTTTTTTTTAACAACAATACAAAACCCTTTTTGCTTTCACTAGGACATACAGGGTGAGGCACACATAACGCCTCTTTTTTATTACAAAATCATCAGCATGCAACTCTGTCACATAACAAAATCACACTCAAGCACACCATATGATATTTTAGGTGAAATGTTCAAATTAAAACTATAAATTATTACACCCATATTATTACCCTACCAACCACACTCAAGCAGGCGTTACTTCTGCTGGATCAATAACTGTATTTTAGTGAGAGCAGTTGGACTGGATGGGCCCATTGTTTTTGAAAATCTTGGCACGTTGCTCTGTGATACAGTGAGTCAAAAGTCTGGTTCTCAGTTTGGTTTTTCAGCACCTGAGGTGTAACAACTAATACAGATACAAAAGATATATTAGCCCAAATGGAAGAAGAGAGTTGGGGCTCCCATTGCTGAATCCCAGCCACTGTGAAAGCAAAGGTTACTCTGTCATGATGTGCTACAGAAAACAAACAAGTGAGGATGTCACTGTCAATGTCTTCTTGTCATGAAATTGCCACCTTCCCTCAGACACCTCCAGGATCACACGTGACACCCATCGTCTGTCCCACGGTAGCACTCGCTACATCAGATGGTAGTAAAGCTTATTTTCTTCATGCTTGTGGTAGGCAGAATGTTCCCTGGCGGTGTCCATGCCCTACTGCCTGCGAGCTGTGCACATGTGACCCTCCCTGGCAAAGCGCACTTTGCAGATGTGATTAAGGATAAGGACCTTAAAATAGAGAGGTTAGCCTGGAGTCTCCAGGTGTGCCCAATATATTCCCATGAGACCTTAAAAGCAGAGCACTTTGGCTGGAGTCAGTGAGATTCGACACAAGGGGAGGTCGGAGCCATCTGAAGTGTGAGAAGGACTTGTCCTCACTGCGGGAGGAGACCACGGGGGAAGCGTGAGTAGCAGTGCAGGCAGCCACTAGGAGCAAAGCCCGGCTCCCAGCTGACAGCCAGCGAGGAAACAGTGACCTCGGTCCTATAGCCTCAAGGAGCTGGATTCTGCCCGCAGCCTGAATCTGTGTGGAAGAGGAGCCTTCCCAAGGCTGTAGTAGGAACGTGGCCTTGCCCACACCTTGACTTTGGCCTGTGAGACACTAAACAGAGGATCCAATCAAGCCCAACTGGACTTTTGACCTACAGAAACTGTGAGATCATATACACCTCATGTGTTGTTTTAAGTTGCCATGTTTGTGGTAGTTTGTTATGGCAGCACCAGAAAACTAGTGCAATTAATTTTGTTAGAAAAACTGTAATTAGAAGTTCGAATATTTTCTTCCCACACCCTGTGGTTTATCTTGTATACCCTTGGGGTATTGGGAACACCATTTTGAAACCACTGTCACCCAGGATTCTAGCCCCCACCTGGGAAAAGATCCAGAGATAAGTTTGGGATGTATTTCTAAGCCATTCACGACTAACCCAGAGAGGAGGTGTCCTACCCAAGTGCGAAGCAGCACGACAGTACATTCTGGATGTAACAAATTAAACAATTGTCACCAACTCTTCAAGGTCTGCCTGTCAGCCCTGCGGATTCTTCCTGTCCTCGTGGCAATGAGAGGGAAGTGGTCATAGGGCCCGGGGTCCCAGCTGTCAGGGCACCTGTGGCTGGAGCCTCCTTTCTAAATGGGCTGTCTGTCATTTCTGCTCAAGGCCCGATTGTATCCTTTCGGGTTTTGTGACTGGTTGTACTGCTAGCCACTCCCGTTCATGTGGCAACTTCTGTTCTATGAGCACAACAGATATGACGGTGGCACAGGTCTGAGGGACACTTTTCTACTTCTGTGACTCAGCGTGGACCATCTCTTTCATATTTACAAGTCAGGTGAGTGAGGGCACAGTCATCCACTAAACGAAAGCTCAGAGACCTTAGTGATTTACCCAAGGTAACAAGGCCAGCAAGACACAGAGCCGAAGGACCTGGCTCCAACAGGGGTCCAGAGTGGTGGAGGGCAGGGCCTATGTCACCAGGACACAGTGAGGAGAGAGCACGGCCACCTGGGGCAGGACCGACTGTGTGTGGCTGTGTGACGGCAGCCCACCTGTATCTCACTGGTTTTTATCAGAAGTGCTCATCCCTCATCTGTCCATTTGAAATCCCCTCCTGCTTTCTCTCCGCCTCTCCATCCTTCAAAAAGCCCTCTTGAAATGCCTCTACCAGGATCTCCCTAGTCTTTTTTTACTCCCTTGAGGTCCCATTGTGCTAATCATCCAAAAGATTAATTCTGGCACTTATCATATGCTGCTTGTGTTGTTATTAAAATAAAAAACAGTGGCCATTTTGACCCATTAGGTGTACTTTACGTGCCCTGCTTTATACACTTTGGTGGCCCTCCTCTGTCACAGAGGCACACACGAAAGGGGCTTAATAAATATGCATATGCTGAAAGAATGAATGAATCAAGAGGGGCTATTGATTCCCTTTGTTCTCTTTCTCCGATTTTATGTCTTAAACGTAGTCTTCCCCCTTTAGTGACAGTAATTAGTGTGATTTAGGTATAGGAGAATGTAAGCCTATGCAGTCTCAGCTGGATAAATAATAATAGACCCATTTCTGCCTGAACCACATATACTAAATCGGTTTAAAGGAACCATGTAAAGAAGGCCGGGCTGGTTTCAATTGGGCTCAGCCTTGTGGGCCATCTCTCCGGTATCTACACAGCACCAATACACCAGTTCCCTTGTCGTGTCTCATGTCAAGCAGCAGTTACGTTTGTTTTCTTTTTACCCCCAAGTAGGACCATATAGTGGAAGGTGCTGCTTAAATATCAACTCTCAGCCCAGCTCCCAGCTGGAGCTCTCCAAAGGTCCAGCCTGGCGGCAGCGGCAGCATTGGCCACTCTGAGACCTGCATAGATAGACTTGTTTTGAAGACTCACTCACGTTGTGCCGTAAAGCTGCCAGTGTTGAATCTGGCTCCTGACTGCGTCTCTGGCTGGGCTCTCCCTGCTCTCAGGTTTCCACCAAATAGGATCGGCTGAGTGATCCCTTCTCAGAGGGACTGGCCTTTCCTCACTGCCCAGCATGTCAAGACCCACACTCTCTGCCGGCCATTCAAAGCCCTCCAAAAGGACTTTGCAAAGTTTCCTGCTCTCTTCTCTGCAGTATAGCTTCTTTTTGAAAAGATTGAATTTATTGGGGTAAAATTGATTAACACAATATATAGGTTTCAGATATACAACCCAGTATTGCTTCTGCAGCCCAGCCAGACCAGTCTCCAGAATTTCCCGTGTACACACCATGGCCATTCCTCACTCTGAGCTACTATATCATCTCCTTCCTTACAAGCACTTGGTTTCCCTGCATCCTTCCCGATGTCGAGTCCTGTGTTGCGTAGAAAAAAAGCCATTCCCAATGACTCTGACCCTGCTGACCATTTCCCCCTTCGACCCCCTACCTGTCTTATTGTTTGTCCCACGCATTTTGCCTGTGATGGCAATAATGTTTTTAAATTAAATAAAAAAGTACTTATTTTTTAAACATTATAAAATACTTTAGAATTATTATTAATAAGTCCTCAGCCTGCTAAGGGGACCCAGAGGAATATGGACTACGAGGGAAGGAACACTTACTAGGTTCCAGGCATGGTGCCGAGTTTTTTATGATTTTGGCCTTACGTGATCAACAAATACCCTACGACCAGCAGCTCTCCTCGGAGAAACAGCCCTAGAGAAATGTGAGGGCATGCGCACAGGAGATGCATGGCAGGTGCTTTCTGCAGCGTTTGGCCTGTATAGCAAAACAACAGGACCACCAGAAGGTCCACCAAGATAGGTGAGTCCTGTTAAATTCGTGTAGTGAAGTCCTACCAATAAGTTGTGGCAAGTTCACACAGTGAAATCCTATGCAGCGGTTAAAATGAATAAATGAAAGTTACATGTAACAACTCGGATAAATCTTAGCAACCGTAATGTTAAAAAAAAAGTGATTGTTTGTAGAAGCAAAGGCACTGTATAATACCATTTTTATGAAATTTTAAGACTCTTCACGGCTGTCCACATAAAGAGCTGCAGGATTGAAACACACGCAGGGTGATACATAGCGGGGCTGGCAGACGAGGCTGCCTGGGCAGGCACTGCCTGCTTCCTGCTTGGGTGAGGCATGTGAGCTAAGGCTGGCGTTTACAGTTTGAAATACTTGATAAAAGTTATAAGTCAATCTTATCTCAATAACTCTGGAAAAAAAGTAAGAAAAAAGTAGTTGAGGAAAAAAAATCAAAAGAAGAACAAGATTTGGTGACACCCGAAAATTACATGAAATTCAAACGTCGGTGTCCATGAGTAAGACTTGCTGGCACTCCCTGATGCTCATTCCTTTACATGTTGTCTGTGGGCTGCGTGCTCCACAGGCCTGCCTGGGTCCTCGCGACAGGGGGCCTTGGGGCCGCAAAGTTGAAAATGGTAACTCTCTGGCTGTTTACCAAAAAAGTTTGCCTACTCTCCATCTCTCTCAGATTCGGGGGAATGGTTGCCTCTGGTTAGGGAAGGAGAGAACCAGGATGGAGGGATGTGCCGTAGGGGGTCAATGCTAACATTTTTTCTTTTACGCTGCTGCTGCTGAGTTGTCTATAGTTACTTATATTTTCTATATTTAAACTATTTCATTATATTAAAAGACGTAAAATAGCACCCCTTCCCAAGCCCCTATAAAGAGGTACCATTATTGTCTCTGATGACCGAGGAGGCTGGGAGCTGGCACAGACAGTGAATGTGGGGAGAGGCGTAAACTCAGGACTGGGCGTCTTGGAGCCTCTGAGGCACTAGCCTCTGCCTCCCACCAGGGCCTGCTGGCCAGCTGGGGGCAAGACACCTACTGTGGAGCTGCTCTGGAGTGAACATTTGCCCCCAGTGAGTGTTGTTTTCTGAAATCTCCCTCTCCCATTACAGGCCTTCCTCGTTTTACTGCGCTTCACAGGTGTTATTTTTTTTTACAAACTAAAGGCAACGCCCTCTACCAGCATAAAGATTATGATGCTTTCTTGTGACGCTCCATTTATTACGGTGGTCTGGAACCAAACCTGCAATATCTCCAAGGTATGCCTGTATTAGCACCTTCTGAAGGTGAGGGGAGTAAGACGGAGAGGTCACCATTGATGACATTACCTACGACTATATTGCCTGGATGTTAATCATACCCAATACTTTAAAGAGCTTTCTATTCCTGTAAGTTGTTCCCACAGCTTCACTCAGGAACTCTGGTAGGAAGCAAAGCAGTCATAATTGCCCACATTGCGGAGATAGTTAAAGGAAGATTCTGAGTGACTGCTTGGTTCTTGAACATCCCTGGAGGGTGGCGGGATAGTGGGATCTGCCCCCGAGCTCCTGCGGCCTCCCAGCTGATTGATCCTGGACAAGTCCCATCTTCTCTACAGGCCTCGGGAGCTGCATCTGTAAAATGGAGATAATACTTAGTTCCTACTGAAGAGGCCTGCTGTGAATTAGATTAAATGAGGTAACGCATATCAAGAGCTTAGCATTGTTTCTGGAATATGAGGTGAGTTGCCTACCTGTTACCTGTGGTGCTGTTGCTGTTTCTGTTCTTATTGTTACTCAAAGACCAGTCTAGAATTGCTTCCCACAGTGCTGTTTATCCTTGTCAAGACTAGGCCACGTTTGGGATGATCCATCTTCGACATAGCTCTCCTGGTCATTGATACTAAATGGTTCCCAGTGTAACTGTAAGGCAACTGAGTCTCGGCAAGCAACAGCAGCGGTTCTGCTTTGTGTGTGGGGAGAGTGACAGCCGGGAAACCTGGATTCGGCCCCATGTTCCGGGCACTGGGACCTGCCTGCTTTTTCTCTGCAAACATCAGAAACCCAGAGTGTCCCAACAGGGCAGAAAGCCACTACCAAGCATCAATTTCAGGGCAATTATTGAAGCAGGACATGATGTCCTTTCATGTGGCACATGGCATTCTGGCATTATTCTTTTCTGAATGGGGTTTACTTCTCTTTCTGTGGTGAGGTACTTGTAACAAAGATGGGCAGGGAGATGCACTAGAGTGAAGGGCTGATGGTGGTGGCAGGGAAATTGGGGACGGGATTGGCATGGTTCCAAGGCTGACAGGCCAGAGGGACTGGCAAAGACAGGCAGCAGAGGGACTGAGCAGTGAAGTGTTCCAGTGATCCAAGAGTTTGCATTCTCTGGTAGTCAGTGGTCAAATGGAGTAAGGAGTTTGGAATTCAAAAACAAGTGGCTACAGTTTCTTCAAAAGGGCTTGATTTAGGTGGGCATCTTGGCCAGGATTCAAAGGCAAGCCTCTTTGGGTTGGAAGTGACAGAAACTGAACTCAAACTAGTAGTAAACAAAAAAGTGAAATTATTGGTTCATATAACTGGAAAGTGCAGGGGAACATGGGATGCAGATATGGACTGATCTAGGGGCCTCACCAAGTTGTCAGGATTCTCTCTCACTCTCTGTCTCTCAGATATCCTTGAGGCAGGCAGCCCCAAACTCATACGTTATCAGCTGAGAAGGAAAGATGCGATCTTTCTGCATGATGCCAGCAGACTCTACTGGGAGGGTCAGACTAACTGACCCCTCTCTGTGAGGAGAGGAGATATCTACCATGTGGCACAGGACTATACGAGCCTCAGGTCCTTCTGCCACCTCATCATGAAAATGAGGATGATTTTGGTGGTGAGCAAATTCTCTCTTAATTTGTCTCAGTATCATTTGTACAAACTAGAAAGCATAAACATGTGCCATATTTTTAAGCTGTTTTTTTTTTTTAAAGGGGAAACAGGCAGAATCTGTAAAACTGGAAACTTAGAACAAGGAAACATACCACATCCTGAAGTACACTTAAGCTACCTTACAGTTACCCCTGGGGGCCTCCTTGTCCTGTTTTCTCCTGTAGGCTGAGTTGGGGATGCATTCTAACTTCAGATTTGCTTTTAAGAGTAAACAAAGTACATCAGGGCTGTGCCCACAGATATCTAGAAAATGCATGGTTTTCCCTAGAGCCCTAACCCAAGTTCCATGGGGACAGACAGGCTCTTGGTGCCCTGGGGAGGGACCCAACTTTACTTGGTGATGTGCAGGGGATGCTCCAGGGAAAAGCTCCAGCCATCCTGTAGTAAATCTGCTCCCTTCCTCCCCCTTCAACAGGGATGGAGCTTGTCTTTTGCATGATCAGGAAAGATACTAAATTTGGGTTCAAGTACTGACATTTTGGAGGTTTGTAGTTATAAAGTAGACTATACATGCGGCTCATCTTGCCAGCTGCCCATTTTCAAGGTCCCCAAATCAACAAGCAAGTCCATTTGTTTTCTGGAAAAACATCTTATAGAATCTTTGCGGGATCTTGCTTTGAGGCCATTGGAAAGTGTTTTTGTGTCCTTCCCTTGTGCCTGGCTGGCAGCCTTTCCCTCACTGTGGCATGTCTACCTAGGGCCACCTGGGAGTAAGTTAGAAGTGTTTTCCTTTTGCAGGGTGGTCTTTGCAGCTTCCTCATTTCCCACATGATGGCTAATGCAGCTCTTCCATTTCCTAGAAAGGGGGTCACTGAAGTTCCAGCTCCTTGCACGGTGGCTGAGGGGACTCTTCACGCTCAGTCCCCCCGTTCTTTTTCCCAGTGTCCCCTCCCTATCTCCCCTGCCCTTAAAAATCCTTCCCACCCTGTAAGGTCTTCATTTCAAGTCTGACTTTCTTTATAAACGGAGCTTGAAAAGCGTGCTTAATCTGTGCTTCTTGACTCTTAGTTTTCCGCGTTGTGCTTTGTGCTTCCCGTGTGTGCTCTCCGCTGTGTTAGGCTGTGGGAAGGCAGGGTTCATGGCTTCTCCTTCCTCTGCCTGCCCCGCCCGCACCCCAGGACTAACCTTTGTGTTGGGCACATAGTAGGGGTTGGAGAAGTATTTGTTCAACTCTTTTGTTAAAAAATGCAACAGAACTCTTTATTCAAATGGAGTCTTAAGTGGAAACTAAACCATGAAAAAGATAAAGCAGAATTGCTCTGGTGGACCAAGGAGCCAGGAATCCCACCAGCTTGCCCCTCACTCTACCTTGTTACTGGCCTCCATCCCAGCTTCCTACACACTCCAGCCCCAGATGGCTCCTCGGAAGTCTTGGGGACTGAATCACAGCAGCGCTCACTAGTATCTGTCCATTTGCTTGATTGCTGTTACTATTCATGGCCCATGGCTTGAGTCATTGGCCTGGGTTTCCTGGGGATCCATTTGGCTGAGTGGAGTTCCTAATTGTGGTGGGGTGTCCTCCTTGTGTACTAGTCACTCTAGACCAGGGATTGGCGAGATTTTTCTGTAAAGGGCCAGAAAACAAGACCTTTTAGGTCTTGTGGGCCATGTGGCCTCTGTCCCAATTATCCAACTCTGCAGTTGTTGGGGGAAAACAGCCGTAGACAAAACATGGGTAAGCACACCTGTATTCCAATAAAACTTTACCTACACAGGCAGGTGGCAGACTGTATTTGGCCATGAGACGTAGTTTTGTGACTCCTGGGCTAGACCAAGGATTTAGTTGGCTTCAGGGAAGGCTCTTCATGATGACCAGAAGAAGGAGGCTAATATGTCAAGGTTACTTTGAAGGGGTCACCGGCACTGGCTGTCAATGCTGAGTGCCTTTGCTTGTGTTTCCTCCTTTAATGCTCAATAGGACAACTGAGGGCCATTCCACCTCCCTCAGAGGGCCTGCCATTCCCTGCTGTTCCCACAAGCCACTTTTTGCAACTCTTGTGTCTCTGTATCAGTTAGATGCTTCCAATGTAAGGAACTATAACACAATACCATCACTTTGGATAATGGGGATTATTGGAAGGGCACACAGGGAGGTGAGAAAGAACAGGAAACCTTCTGACTGGTCACAGAGCAGGCCTCATGGAGAATGGGAACATCCTTCATAGCAATGTGGGATTCAGCAGGAGGGAGTGGAATCTAGTGAATGAAATCTTACATCCCGTAAGAAAACTTCCTGAGCTCAAATTCCAGCTCTGCTATTTACCAGCTGGGTCGCCTCCCTAACCTCAGTTTCCCCACCTGCAAAACAATGATAATAATAGCATTGACACGATAGGGCCCTTGTGAAGGTGCAGTGAGAGCACCTGTGTGAGGTTCTAACAATGCCAGGCAGAAAGTCGTGCTCGGCGAGTATGGTTGCTGTTAACAGTGGCTCCATTAATAATGCTGTTATTTATACTTGATATGAAGAGGGGTTCTGCCCCACAGACTCAGGTATCCGTCGTTGTACACTCTACTGTTTGCTGCACCTACTATTACTTGCCGATGACGGCTCCCCATGCTTCATAGCCAGGTCTCTCAGTAGAAGATCTGATGGCTCAGCCAAATATTGTCTAGTATTGGGAGGTCCTATTGAACACAGTTCTCACACTAGTCCCTTGGTCAGCCCCATAATTATGGCCAGGAAACCCACGGCTGAGTCCCCCTCAGACTGGGCAGGAAGACGTCTTGCAGAGCCTGTGTAATAACTGGGGACACTGCCACTTACCAGGACCCCTGCCCGGGTTACATGAAGGCACGGTGTTCGGCTGTGAGGGCCCGTCTACACCTCACAGCAGAGCGGCCCTCTCTGCTTCCACAGGGCTTCCATTTTCACTTTTCATCTCACGTGTTCCCCATTCCCAGCTTAGTGCAAAAACTGACTATCTGTATTGGAAGCTGGAAATGTTGGGCCCTGAAGCCAGTGCTTCAGAGAGGGACATCTACAGCAATGTCTCTGGGCTAAGGAGATGGAGACAGAGGGGTGACTTGCACGTATTTCCTCGGACATATTTCCTAGTTTTCCTGAGGGTTCTCCCTCAAGACAGCCCCTCCCTCACTGAAATGGGAATTGTAGGTAAAAAGGGTGCTTGGCGTAGGCTTAAAGCTCTGCTGTTTCTCTGAAAATACCGCCCTCCCCACCCCCTGAGAGAATGAGCAGGAAGGGCAGCTGTCTTACAGTTTTCTGGACTGGCTTCTTGGAGACCGATTTGATGGTGCCTCTAGAAAATTTGCTCTTAGGTGGCTCTTGGTTGATTTGAAGTAGACTACTAGTTGAAGCTTCAAAATCTCTTTTCTTTTATTCCTTCAGCAAAGTCCCAGCCTATTGACCTTTGGGTCCCAGTGCCGAGCCCAGCTCTGGATTTATCTGCCCCACTGGGGCCAAATGCCTGACTTGTTAGCCATGCTGAATGGTTTTATTTGTTTTTGGTGTGCATTTTTATCATTTCGTTCATGTGTCTGGAGGCTTTCCTTAGAAAATGATGGATGCGTTTTCATAAATCAAAAAATAAATGAGAAAGAATATAGAAGGAAGAAATAGACCCAAGCCCGGAATTTGCCACTCTCGGTCGGAAGGAGCTGCTAGCTATTTCCCAGTGAGGATGCAGTTTTTGATTTTATAAGGTCAGATCCTGACTTATTTCACAGAGTACAGTTTTCAGAGCATTTCCTAATAATAACGGTCCTAATCGTGGTGAAGATAATTCCAACTGTGCCTGGGGTGGTGCTAAGGGCTTTACACGCACGGTCACATTTAACACTCACAGCAGTCCCCTGGGCTAGGTTCTGTTATCTCCACTATGGAGATGAGCAAAGAGAGGTTCAAGTGCTTCTGTTATTTAACCAAGGTCTCACCGTTGGTAAAGAGGGGGATTAAAATGTAAATTTCCCTGATGCAAACCTCATGCTCTTCCTTGCTACATGGAACTCTTTTTTAGCACTTGGCGGAGGTGCTGAAGGGCTGTGGGTTGTGGTTTCTGCTGTCAGCTCTCTGGTGAGTAGGTGGCCGGGAGAGATATGGCAGCTCCCAGTTGGGAGGGACTCATGGAGAGAACCTGGTCTCGTTGGCTCTGTTCACAGAATGTCCTTGAGCCAGAGCACCACCTTGCTGGTGGCACACTGGGACAGCTCCCCACAACTGTTTCCCCGTGATGCCTTGGAGCGTGTCCCTGTCGCCACTAACAGGAATATCCCTGCCCCCCATCCTGTTTCATCACCCTTGAGCTGAGGCTCCCTGTCCCCGAGGGTGTCCTCTAGGACTTAGCCACAGGGACGAGGTCTGATACAAACCAGAAGGCAACTGGTGAGTGTCCACATGCTTCCTGTATTAGTCATAGTCCTCTGGTTGTAAATAACAATTACCCCTGGGAATAGCTTAAGAAGAAAGGAGGTGTGGGATGTTTATTGGTTCACGTGACCAGACAGAAAATGGTTCTTCTTCTTCATGGGGATGGGTCCTGATTGGTGTGCTCAGTCTCAGACCAATCCTAGGGCCAGTCGTGGGGATGGGGATACTGATTGGACCAACCCTAGCCGGGAGCTCACTTTTCTTGCAGGAGGGTGGTCTGCTGGAACCAGGGAATGAAAGTGGGGGTGGAAGAGGCCCACAAAAACAGGAGTTGCTCTTCTCATAGTTTGGTAAATGTCCAGGCTGTTTTCTATTGCTTCCTTCTATTCCATGCTTCGCTTCTTTGTCTGGCCCTAGTCAAAGTTGTGAAATAAATCTTGGGTGAAATTCTGAAGAACCTCATTTGTTCTTTCTCTGCTCAGAACAATTCTGGGTGCCCCCTCCCACTTGGGGTGGTGTCTTTTGGGGTAGGTATCTATATTCTTTCTATTTTAGGGCTCCGAGGGTCAGACCCTGTCCTTTGCTCAGGCTCTGAGATCTCAAGTGGTATCTCTAGGAGCCATGCAGGATTGGAGACGGGTTTAAGCCCATAGAGATCCTAGGTGGCCAGGTTTGGAATTTTCCATTCAGCGGGTCTCTACTTGTATGAACAGCTGGTAGGACCAGAATCTTACTTTGATTCTGTGTTCTTTTTCTGATATTTGAGCAGTAACAACATTTGTTGTTTTGCAAAAGGTTCTTTCACAACTTTATGAGTGTGTGTACATAGGCTACTTTGCTAATCCTTTGCCCTTTCTTCATCTGTGTGGCACCACCTGGCCTGGGAGGATGTCCCCCGTTTCGAGCCCCAGGCAATGAGAAGGGCAAGCAACCACCTGGACGGAACTTGGAATTAGAGATTTCAAGGCCCTGCCCTGAAGCTCTGGCAAGGAAACCCACTCCTTCTTCTTGATGGGAAAGGATGAAGGTTTGAAACTGTCTAAGCAAAACATTTTAAAAAGCAACAAAATATTTTTAGAACCAACTTAGAAAACAAACAAATATCTGGGAACCACCAGGCACCTTTATAATACATGGTTTTCTCTCTGCGTCCTATCTGTTGACTCCCTTACATAAAGGCCTATAGCTGCTCTGCTTCGCCCACAAAACAGTTCAGAGCTTTGGCCAAATCCCCTCTTGTATTATTCTAACTTGTTTTTCACAATTGGTCTTGTCTCTGAAGCTGTATAAGCTGTCTGAGGACAAGAGGCCTACCTAATATTTCTTTTGTCTGGGATGTGGTAAGTGCTTGGTAACTCTTGCCTGATGGAGGAGCTGTAATTGTGTGTGTGAGTGTGTGTTTGGGGGTGGGGGTGGGGGAGTTTATTAGTTCCCTAGGGCTGTCATAACACAATACCACAGACTAGGTGGCTTAAATAAAAGACATTTATTTTTTCCTGTTCTGGAGGCTGGAAGTCCAAGATTAATGTGCCATCGAGGTTGCTTTCTGGTAAGGCCACTCTTTCTGGCTTGTGGATGGCCACTTCTCTGTATGCTTACACAGCCTCTTCTCTGTGCGGGTGGGGAGAGAAAGAGGTCTCTGGTGTCTCTTCTCCTTTTTATAAGGACATCGGTTCTGTTGGATTAGGGCCCCACCCTTATGACCTCATTTAACCTTAATTACCTCCCTAAAGGCTGTATCTCCAAAAATAGTCACATTGGGAGTTAGGGCTTCAACATCTGCCACTTCAGTGAGTGTACAGCAGGGTGGCCCCTACAAGTAAGTACTATGAGGTAGTTGCATCTCTGATCTGTTGGGGACATCTACACTGCATGTATACAGGTTTTAATTCTTGGGGGAGGTGCTGTTTCCTAATTGTGCTGTTTTCCAGCTGCCCCTCTCCAGTCATTGCCAGGTCACTGCAAGCTCTGAACTGTGCATTGGAAATGTTACTGCTTCTCATCACAGTTGTTCATTTACATGGGACAGGGCTGAGGCCAACCAGTTCTGGCAGTTATTCAAAGCCTTCTTACCAGTGACCTGAAGGTAAAGGCCAGTAACCTGCCTGACCTGTTGTTCTGCCTTCTCTAAAGCCAGATTCCAGCCTTGGTTGATTCCTGTTCATTTGAAATATGTCTGTCTGAGATGTAGGTAGGTGGCATGTGGGAGGGTATGTGAGCAAAATGAGTCAGAAGGGAAGAGAAGAGAGCGCTTCCCCTTCAGTTTTACAGCCTGCTTTCTTCTGATGAGTCTAAATGGGTTTACAGGATTTGATGTGGCCACAGGAAAACATGCCTTAGAGAAAGCAAAATGTCAATGTTTGAGGCCTTTCCGTTGGAAAGGGTGAAACTCGGTGGTCACTGCGTGTTCTCCTTAGACCAAGCAGGGGAAAGGGAAGTATATGTGAGTTTCTGATAATTCTCTTCTCTTTCTTCCCCTTGCTTTTGTTCTTCAATAAATCACTCAGGACAATCTGCTTCTCTTTAGTGGTGTGTTTTCCTAGGGTTCAGCCTTTGTTTGAAATTCTAGAACAACAGAGTTGCAGTAAATATGGTCAACCTACGTGTAATTATGCTGGTATGTCAACTTTGCCCCTCAGAGTCGGGTCTCCTTTGGTTAACCAGAGGCCCCCCCTGACTCAGAAATGAGACCTCCTGCAGGACCCTGTGGAGGGCCGACCTCGAGCCCTGCATCTGAAGGGGGTAAGCGAGCCCATAATTATGTTCATTGTTTAGGTCGGAGCACAGGAGGGTTTACATTAAAGACCTCAGCTGGCACACACAGCGTGCCTATGGAAAAAATGAACGGGCCCCCTCCTCCTGCTCCTTGGTCCCAGCATTGCTTGGCCAAGAGCTTTGGGTTTCACAGACGCCTTCC
>PVJI01007364.1:0-78813 GCA_004026765.1 Micronycteris hirsuta | reverse complement strand
TTGAGAAGTCAGTTGCTAACCTTATCGGGGCTCCCTTGTATGTTACTTCCTGTCTCTGTCTCGCTGCCTTTAAGATTCTCTGTTTATCTTGGAATTTTGCCATTTTAATGATGATGTGTCTTGAGGTGGGCCTGTTTGGGTTTCTTTTGATTGGGACTCTCTGTGTTTCTTGGACTTGCGTGACTTTTTCTCTCATCAGATTAGGAAAATTTTCCATCATTACTTTTTCAAACATGCTTTCTATCCCTTGCCCTTCTTCTTCTCCTTCTGGTATCCCTATTACATGAATATTATTACGTTTCATGTTGTCCTGCATTTCCCTTAATACCTCTTCATTCTTTCTGATTCTCTTTTCCTGTTCCTGCTCTTTTTGGGTGTTTTTTTCTACCTTGTCTTCCAGCTCACTGATCTGATCCTCTGCTTCATCAAGCCTGCTTTGATTCCTTCTATTGTGTTCTTTAGCTCAGATATTGTATTCTTCATTTCTGCTTGGCCCTTTTGGATAGTTTCTATTTCCTTTTTCATGCTGACATAGTTTCCAGTGAGCTCATTACAGTATCCCTGTAGTTTCTGTAAATTCTCTGCTAGGTCATCGAGCTTCTTGAGCTTCCTGATAATCAGTGCTCTGAACTTGTTATCTGATAGTTGGCTTGCCTCTGTTTTGTCTATCATTCTTTCTGGGGTTTCTTCCTTTCCTTTCATTTGGGGGTTGTTTCTTTGTCTTCCCATTGTTTGTGAGACTCTTCTTGCTAACCTCTGTTTCTTAAACTAATCTGTAGAGTTCTCTGGAGTATCAAAGTTAATTTTGTTTCACTGTCTCTATTTTTTGGACTGACCCCTGTCTGGGGCTGACTCTGGTCCTCTCACAGCTCCAGGTTTTAATGTCTCACCGTTTGAATGTTCAAATTCCCCTGTAATCTTGGGCATCAATCATCATATGTGTTGGAATACTGCTGGGTTTTCGCCCTGTTCCTCAGAAAATCAACCAGTGGGTAGGAGGACGTAAACTCTGTTCCTCCTAACTCACTGCCATCTTCCCGTCCCTCCAAGATTTAACTCATTTAAATCACTGTTACTATTCCTGATATTTTTGGCTTTAATTTTTAAAATATTTTAATTTTTGAATATTTTTATTGTTTGTCTATTACAGTTATCCTATTTTTCACATTTTGCACCTCTGCACCTAGCCCAGCCTTCTTGCCCACAGCCAACCCCCTCTCCATTGTCCATGATCATGAGCCATTCATACATATTCTTTGACTAGTCCCATCGCCTTCCTCCTCCCTCCTACAGCCATCAATTTGTTCCATGTTTCCATGTTTCTGGTCCTATTTTGCTCATTAGTTTATTTTGTTCATTAGATTCCATTTTTAAGTGAGGTCATATGATATTTATCTTTCACCATCTGGCTTATATCATTTAGCATCATACTCTCCGGTTCCAACCTTACTGTCACAAAAGAAAAGACTTCTTTCTGCAGAGTAGTACTCCATTGTGTAAATATACCACAGTTTTTTGATCCACTTATTTACTGACGGGCACTTAGGTTGTTTCCAGCACTTGGCTATTGTTAATTGTGCTGCTATGAACATTGGGGTGCAAAGGTTCTTCTGAATTGGTGTTTCGGGATTCTTAGGGCATATTCCCAGCAGAAGAACTGCTGAGTATAAGGTAGTTCCATTTTTATTTTTTTGAGGAAATTCCATACTGTTTTCCACAGTGGCTGCATCAGTCTGCATTCCTACCAATAGTGCATGAGGGTTTCCTTCTCTCCACATCCTCACCAGTACTTGTTGTTTGTTGGTTTATTAATGATGGCCATTCTGACAGATGTGAGGTGACATCTAATTGTGGTTTTAATTTGCATCTCTCTGATGGCTAGTGATGTTGAACATTTTTTCGTATGTCTATGGGCCACCTATATGTCCTCCTTAGAGAAGTGTCTCTTCAGGTCCTTTGCTTATTTTTAAATTGGACTGTTGTCTTCCTGGTGTTGAGTCATGCATTCTTTATACATTTTGGAGATAAAATCCTTTTTCAATGTATTATTGGAACTATGTTCTCTGATATAGTCACTTCCCTTTTCATTTTGATGATGGTTTCTTTAGCCATGCAGAAACTTTTTAATTTGAGGTAATCCCATTTGTTTATTTCTTCCTTCATTCCCCTTGCCTTAGGAGATATATTGGCAAAAATATTGCTATGTGGGATGTCTGAAATTTTACTGCCTATGTCTTCTGCTAGAACTTTTATGGTGTCATGACTTATATTTAAGTCCTTTATCTGTTTTGAGTTTATTCTGGTGTATAGTATAAGTTGGTGGTCTAGTGTCATTTTTTGCATGAACCAGTCCAGTTCTCCCAACACTATTTATTGAAGAGACTATTTTTACTTCTTTGTATGCCTGTGCCCCCTTTTTCACATATCAATTGACCATAGAAACTTGGGTTTATTTCTGGGTTCTTTAATCTGTTCCATTGACCTATATGTCTGTTCTTATGCCAGTATCAGACTGTCTTGATTGCAGTGGCCTTACAGTTTAATTTAATATCAGGTATTGTGATCTCTCCAACTTTATTCTTCTTTCTCAGGATTGCTGAAGCTATTCGGGGTCTTTTTTGGTTCTATATAAATTTTTGAAATATTTGTTCTGGATATGTGAAATATACCGTTGGTATTTTAATAGGAATTGTGTTGAATCTATAGATTGCTTTGGGTAGTATGGACATTTTAATGATGTTAATTCTTCTAATCCATGAACACAGTATATGCTTCCATTTATTTGTATCTTCTTCAATTTCTTTCTCCAGTCTTTCTTCCTGATTCTAAAACATCAACTTTTTTCTCTTTATTTCCTTCCTGCCCTCCTTTACTACCTTCCTTCCTTCTTTTCTTCCTTCTTTCCATCCTCTCCTCTTCCTCCTCCTCTTTCTTCTACTTTCATTTTCCTTAGAAACTATTTAGCTATATTCTTTGGTGTAAAAATACGCAGAAGAATCATTCTCAAACTAAGCATGCTTATCAGAATTACTTCGGCAGAATTTTTAAGAGCTTTTGTCAAGGTGCCAATCCAGTTCCAATTAATCAGAATCCTCAGAGATTGATCTCAGGTGTGTGTACTTTTATAAAAGCACACTTGACTTTAAATCATTATTTAAACTTATTGATACTTTTCAATCTATAGGATGAAATATTTCTTATTCTCCAGAAAGTTTTCTTCTATGATATCATTATTTGTCTACTTTCTTTTTATTTTTTCACTCTGAATGCCTGTATTTTAAGGTTGATATTCCATTCTTTCTCCTTCAAACTTAGTTTTACTGTACTTTTTAGTATTTTACCATTAAAAGTACACCCGAAGTACACTTTTTTAACTTAAAGATAATGATACTGATAAAATTGTTCTCTTTTGGGAAAATAGTTAAATTACAGTACTCTGAAGCAATGCATTCCCAATGCATAACCAACATTAAATTATAACTGAGAATTATTGTGTAACTATAGTTGCCTGCCATATAATAATCCCATATTTGATTGATATGGGATTATTATATGGCAGGCAACTATAGTTACACAATAATTCTCAGTTATACCTCAATGAAACCTCTAGTATCTGAAGGTGCTTTTACATAGTGGGGTGGAGGTTGTGTGATGATATCTTATCTCCTATAATTTATGTGTATATAAATAACCAGGGGGACTCCAGGGCAGCACTGCCAGAGGTTAATGGACTGCCAGAGGGTTAATGTTTTCAGGAATTTTTGAGACCTCATTTGAAGGAATTATCTTGTGAGTAGAGAGAAACCAATTGTACAATGGACTGTGGAAGGAAGTGAAATGTGAAGATATTTAGTTTACCCTGTCTTCTTTTACTGACAGCGCTGATTGATTTCTTCATGTTTTCTTTTTCCTCAATATACATACCATTCACCACTAAGGCACTTAACCCAGAACCAAAATAAGTGGAGGCTGTAACTATAAACTCTTAATGATTGTGAGGGCACAAAATCCAAAGCATTCAATACACTGAGATCCAAAAGGCAGGAAAGATTGATTGATGTCACTTTAACAATCTCATGTGATTGATATCACTTTAGTGATATCACAATAAAACGTCACTGTTTTAGAACAAAAATGGATATGGAATTCATAAGTGGCCTTGGCATATGAATGACTTATTATCAGCTTCTCTGGCCTTGGGACTCAGTGTCCAAGGTTTTTTCAGTGATGAGAGGACTCTGTGACCAAACTACTGCTATTTCAGCTTCTGGAGAGGCAGTACTCTGAAGCAATAAGTACTGTCAACTTTGATGTAGACCTTGGCAAGCATCACCAGCTTCTGGAGCAGCTTTGTTGCCTTCAGCATCCTTGGCAACAGGTTGAATCAGCTCTAGAATTTAAAGTAGAACAGATCATAATGCCAGCTGATATGCATGAAACAGCTCTTGGAAAACTCCATAAATAGATGAATGGAGATTTTGAGGGGAAAGTGAGAACTTTCTAAAAAGAGTTTGCATATTTAGAGCAATAGTATTTTTTTTTTCATCAATATGACCTATCATTGTAACCTCTGGCAGTTAGATCCTAAAGAATCACAAGTTGTACTTTAAAAAGATCCTTTTATTTGTATTTAAGATTGGGTCTACCTGATAAACACAGAACACATTAAATTTGGAATAAAATATTAAAGACCAAAAAGGCCTAAGCATGTAAAATTTATTAGACTGTTAAGGAAAATAATTATCAATAGTAAGCCATTGTCCTGATTTAAACATCTCTCTTATCATAGCTTACAGAAATAACCAGGAATTTTCCTAGTTTAGACTTCAGAGTCTAATTCTGCTTGTACCAGAGGCAGATGCTGAAGTCCTCCAAGAAACCTGGAGACTGGTGGCTCATAACATTTGGCTGGTTTTTATGAAAATTAATTTGATATGATGCACAGTTGAAGAGTAAAGGGGTTTCCTTTACTTGATGAAAGCAGCAAATTCTGAAATTATGCACAGCAGGTACAGATGGAAGATATGTCACAGATTTCAAAAGATCTCACATATCAGTAGTTTTTTTGCTGAAACATTTGTTTCATTCATTTACCTCACAGCCTCTTTGTTGGGCGAAAAAGAGTGAAAAGTAAGCATATTAATCTTTATTTTACAGAAAAAGATAGATGATGAAAAAAGTCATATATCATGCTTCTTACTCTTCATTTATCCATTCAGTAAACAAATATTTATTCAGTCCCTACTATGTGCTGGACACTATACCAGAGCAGATTTTTCTCTCTCCTCAATTGACTGAAATAGAATTGTGCAATTCAGGCTCATTTCTAAGCAATTTCATAAAGAAAGAAAATTTTCTATAGACCTTGCTTTTCTCTCTTCCAAGACTGCTTCTTCCATTCCTAGATTTTTCAGTCATTAATTCCACCTTCTAGCACTGTACTCTCTTATCAATTATAATTTCTTTTAAGCATTTGCTTTGAAGGCCCGTCTTGGAAATTCAATACTAATATAGAGCAATAAGAATGTGTATGTGTTTGTTCGTGTACTTGTGCATGCACATGTGTGTAGAAAGGTATTTTGAAATAAGAGTTCTACTGTGAAGTCTGAAAATCACACAATGCTGGTACCATCTTCTTTACCTCCAAAGTCAAATTTATACCCTTCATTGAAATACTTGGAGCATAAAAATATTTGTATTTCTTTGGCCTCTGCATATGAGATATTCAATAAAACTTTTCTAGAGTGAGTCAGTAATTTTTATTTATTAATTCCTTAGTATTTGAATATTTACTCTGCATTTTTCTAGGGTTTCTGGACACAGGAATGGACAATTTAGACAACAAAAAATTGCTACTCATGTGGCGGTTATGTTCTAGTGAAGAGTAAGATGACAATAAAAGTAAACCCCAAAAAGAAGTAAATTATATGGTTTATAATAATGTAATAATTCTCAAACGACAAAAATAGAACAGCAAAAGAAAATTTGAGGGTGTTTGAGGCATGGAAAAGTTGCAATTTTAAGTAGGATGGCCAGAGTAAGCCTTATTGAAAAGGTGACATTTGAGTCAATACATGAAGAAAGTGAGGAAATGATCACTTGGCTATTTAAGGAAGAGTATTCTAGATGGAGTCTGTGCAATGGCCCTGAGGTGGAGAGTATGTGACATGTTCCAGGAAGAACAAAGAGGCCAATAAACAAGGAACAGGGTGAGCAAAGGAAAGAGAAGTAGGTGTTGAGCTCAGAGGGACCATTGTATATGGGGCCTTGTAAGACATTGTAAAGACTTCAACTTTTATTCTGATTGAAATGGAAAGACAGTGTAGGATTTTGAGAGACATGATCTGACTTATCATTTTAAGGGATTCCTCTGACTGCATGACAGGAGTGAAAGCAGAGACCTGTGAGAAACAAATCCAGCAACTAAAGAAACTGTGTTTTTTTGTTGTGTTTGCTTTGAATGGATAATTCTGATTTCCTCCAATAGAATCCCCCCATATAAAGTAGCCATCATAGTTTGAAAATTGTTAGTTCTTTCTTGGCATAGATTTGATAATTGATAAGTCCCGTGCTTGAGGACAGTGGGGACGTCCATTTCAAAGAAAAGGATGAGCAGGGAAGGGCAGATCAGGCAGTAACCATTTATTGTACTTGGCTCCTTAAGTGTTCTCACTTTAAAACACTAGGGAATCTTCAATAACAACATCAACACAATAATAGTAATGATAGTTTCTGGATATAAAACCAAAATAATTAAACCATATTCCTGTGTTTGAGGCTCAGCCACAAGTTCTTTTTGGAAGCTCCCTAAGTGATTCTCATGTGCAACTAAAAATGCTAGTCACTAGGCTACAAGTTCAAAACTCTAAGTATCAACTTCTATGTATGATTTCCAAGATTATCTCAGTCATTTCCATTTATTTTTAAACAATGAGAAGGAAAAAGGAACAGCATACCCAGGGCTAACGTCATTTAAGCAGAAGTTGCACCGCACACTTCACTGATTTTCACATTTCACTTGTGAGTAATACATCTTTTGTTGACATCTAGTCACAGAGGAAGCTGGGGAGTATGGCTGAGTTGGGCATCTATACTGAGGAAATGTGTGTTATGGAGGAAAGGCCGCCGAACGTGTTTATCATGTTATCTCAATATGGAAAAGGAGAAAGATAAGTTTGGGAAAGACTTGATATGGGCCAGTTCTTGTTTGGCACGTCTAGTCTTGTGAGTTATAGATAAAACTGAAGTCCAAAAAAGCTGAGAAGTTGAAGCGCTTGAGTTCTAAAAGGTTTTTCTTTCTTATCCACTCTGTGTCAAAGTAACATTTTAAGGGAACTCCATTTCATATGAACATAAGAATTTCCTCAGTGGATTGTTTCCATAGTTTTATGCTGACACTGATACAAGAAACCTGGGGTATGAGAGGAAAAGGGGAGGATAGCGTCCTGCTATAGTGATAACCTTGGCCTACATAACTTATTCAATCTCCCCTCTGCTAGAGATCCATCATTGTGGGTTTTCCTAAATGTAATGGGTTGGAAATAGAGCATCAGTATCTGAATCCGCTCTTTGGGTTGTCTATTACAAACAGTATTGTTAGGTGAGAAGGCACAATCATTGGGTGCCCTGATAGTAGTAGCAAGAAAATTGGGGAATGCCATGCCCGATGAATGATACTCCCTGCATTTTTTCCACACACAACAAGCACAAAGTAACACTCTGTGGAGGCAAGTGAAGGATGAGAGGAAAGAAGGAGTGAAAGAAAAAAATATATATTTTATTTTGGAATACCTGAGGTACAATTAAGAGAAAACAGATCTCACAATCCAAAACTCAAAGATGTTTAAACCTATGATTGTAACAATTGTTTTCTTAATCAGAGAGATTAATTAACTTTCCCAAGGTCACAGAAATTCATATCCAAGAGTGGCAACTTCATCAGACTTTGTCTTTTAATCTTGCTTGATTGGTTTTATTTTGTAATCTAACTTTCCCTGAGTCTATAAATTCTCTTTTCAACTAAACATTAAGTTGTGCTGATGGCAAGACCTCTGAACGTTACTGCTCACAATTCTTTTTATTTAATGTGCTCAAAGAATGTTTATTAAATAAATATGTAAAATAAATCATGTATAAAGAAGTTCCACTCATCTTCATACCAACTAGAATATATCATTTTATAGCACACTATTCTTACAGAATAGCATATCGAATTGTGGGAACTTTTAGAAAATGTTTCCCTCAGGGGTAGTTAGGTTATCTCCTCTGGGTTCATTTCTTCAGCACATATTTTCCCATTGATTCAGAATCCTTTAAAAGTAACTTCTCCTATCTTCAGCTGGGTGAAAAATGTCTTGATTAGAACTAAATGAGTGCAGTTTTCCTAACATAACTGTGTATAACACCTGCTGCCATTAATTTTTCTTATTAAATTGTAACAGGTGAGGCAAGCTGGAAGCTTAGTAGTAGCATTACTGAAAAGAGGCAGGCCAATTCCCAGTCTAAATGCCAAACTACATGGGGTGTAGAAAAGTGAAGCTAAGCTTTAGGATTGCAAATGATTATTATGACAGTCTATGACCCTGGTCGTCTCGTGTGATGCTTAGTAGTGGTGATTCAGAATATAATAAACAAGCCCTTGAATTACGATGTTTTGTTCAATGTCTTTTTGTTATCACATCAATAAGATGCCATAGAAACTTAAATCTTGTTTATATCAGTTAGCTAGTGGTAAAATCAATTTCATTATATGTCTTTTCACTTAAAGTTGCAGAACTTATCAACATCAGGACTTAGTGTACCCCTCATCGGGCTAGGAACATAGTAGGTGCCTGATAAAATGTGGTGATTAAAATATGTTGATTATCAAAATATGTTGATAAAATATGTGATCCAAATCACATGTGGATCACTTCTGTCCATGGAAGGATCTCAGAAGGTAGGTGTGGAAAGGGGCAGCATGGTTATTTATGGTAGTTTGACACCTGAAGTGGAAGCTTGCCCCTGCCATGCCATCCACCTGAATCAGTGTCCCCCTTTGACCTCCAGCCTCCCTGAAACCCCACTGACACCTATCCATCCTTTGTAGGTGCAGATAAAATCACACATGTCTGTTGATACCATTCCAACTTATTCACCAGAATGTGATTTTTTTTTTCTTTTTTGAATTCCATCAGGAGTTATGCTGTCTGAAGAATGTAGTACTTAACACCTTTTATTTTTGGCTTCATGTTTTACCTTTTAGCCTTATTTTCCTAGTTTGATACAATGCCTATCCTCACCTCTCTACATATCAACATACAAAGCAGGTAGTCATTAAGGAGTTTAATACTCTCTAATAATTGATGAAATTATGTTATTTATTGTAGAAAAGTGTACTTTAAAAATTTGTTTCTTCATATTAGGACAGGAAAATATATGTACTAGAATAATAACAATGTCATTGCTTTTACAACTTAAGATTATTGCTTTAAACTAGGCCAACATAGCAACTATCATTTTAAAAAATCTCAGAGAAAAAAGACTAGTCTCAAGAAGAAAATGTTGGAAAATAAAAGGTTTTCTTATATTCTATATCCTGTGTTCTTATTATGAAAGCCAATAATGGGAAGAGGAAAAAAAGATAGGGAAACAGTAAGGAGGGGCAGGGAAGAGAGAAGAGAGGGAGGGGAGAGGGAGGAGAGACAGAGGAGAGAGGGAGGGGGGAGAGAGAAAAGAGAGAGGGGAGAGGGAGGGGAGAGGGAGGCAGAGGGAGGAGAGACAGAGAGGAGAGAGGAGAGAGAGAGGAGACAGAGGGGAGAGGCAAGGGAGAGGGAGGAGAGACAGAGGGGAGAGGGAGGGGAGAGAAGAAGAGAAGAGGCTGTAGGGTAAAGCTATTGTGGTATTTTTATAATGAGTAGGCTGCTCTGATAACACAGGGATTTTTTACATGTTCTCATTTTAAGTATTGGAATGAAGAGGTTTCTGAATTTTATCAAGGTAGTTGATACTTTTTGTTAAAGGAGAAACAAACAATACCATGCCTGTAACAGGAAACCAACCATTTTAATGATTGCGTCTTCTAGTCTCTTTAAAGGAACAAAGGACACATGCTTTAATCACAAATCTATCTGCATAGAATGTTAATTATTTTTTTCTGCCTGAGGTTTATTTGCATAAATAATAACGGAGACACCAGTCCCATGCAGCCAGCAGCCCAGAGGTCACACCGGTCCTTCCGTCCTAACGTTAGCAAACAGAGGCCTCTACTCTGGAGCCTCACGGGGACCTGGGCACCGTTGGGAGCCTGAGCCTGTAGAATGCTCATTTTAAAATATTTCTTAATGAACTATTTCTATCGAAGTCGATTTATGAAGTGAAGTAATGCTATAGGAAATCTCGCAGGTACAAAGGTACAATGTTAAATGGTGCATACCAGGTCCCTGTGTTTCTGGGTGAGGGGCCCCCTTTACATTGACATGGTTTCTCCGTACTCACCATCGGTGCAGCTAAAAGGGCTGGAGGACTTTAACCAGCATGCTATTAGTCATATTTAGAAATATTTGACTTTTAAATTATTAGTCAAAATAAAACCAATTTCTTATATCAAAGTTTTAAACTATTTTCATAGGTCAAGCGCTTTACATTAAGAAATAAAATACTATATTAAACAGAATCTAGTGTATCTGAAAAGTATGGGTCCTGTTCATTAGACTGTTTCCTAAGGGACACCATGCTGGATCCCCATAATTTTTCTATTGACAAGCTAAATACAACCTGTGTTAATCTGAAGCTACATCTGGCATTTGGTCATTTATTTTGAACTGGTGATTTAAAAGATTTTTATTATTTCTTTCTTTTCTTTATACATGTCTAAATGCATACTCCCAAAATATCTATTTTTTCATGTACTTTTTATATGTAATATACCAAACATTTTATCAAGCTTAAAAAACTAAAAATGGCCCTGGCTGGTGTGGCTCAGTTGACTGAGTGCTGGCCTGCAAAGCAAAGGGTCGCCAGTTTGATTCCCAGTCAGAGCACATGCCTGGGTCATGGGCCAGGTCCCCAGAAGGGGGCATGGGAGAGGCCACCACACATTTATGTATCTCTCTCTCTCATTCTCCCTCCTTTCCTCTTTCTCTAATAATAAATAAATAAAATCTTTAAAAATACATTTAAAAACCCTAAAAATGGTAAAGTAGAACTTTTATTTATGTTTATTTTTACCAAAGAGAGTTGACTCGCAGAGATGCCAAGAGATACATGTACTGTACTTTAGAAACCACTGACCTAAAGACTATCATATTCAAAACAGTAACTGTATATGAGAAAAAATATATACAAGTTAGAAACTATGGTGAAAAGGGAGATTTTAGCAATATCAGAGAAGAAAGCTTCCTAGATACATCAAGAGGAATGATGGTAGGAATGACTTTGGAAAATAAAGACATAACAGTGGTGCAATAATTAACAATATGTAAGTCCAAGAAATCCTTTGAAGATTTCATTTTCTGCTTCAAAATGAGTATATGATTCTATGGGATGATGTGCGCGTTTTCATAATTGTAGAATGAACAAAAGTTACATAATGAATTCTTAAAGATCTTTCAATGTAAAAGTTTCATTAAAAAAACAAAGTTGAATTCTTGTTGTGAAGACCGCTTCTCCTCTGACACCATGAGAAGCACACTGAGTTTCAGATTCATTTTGCCTTCTATTCCTTTCTCATGCTTCCTGTTGTATTATAACAGCATAATTTAAGTCCAGCCTTGGCTGAGGGTTTCTTCATTTGTTTTTCAAAAGTAATGCTTTAAAAAGTGCTTCCAGGAATATTATAACTTGCATATTATTGTACTGAGATACTTAACTAAATCCAAAGGCATTCATGTTTTTTAAGTAAATATGAATTTTGTCTTGTTTAAACATGTATCCAGAATTAGTACTATAAATTATTTTGCCTTTGTCACTAAATACACACACATAAATACACATAAAAGTCAATATAGATATTATTTTAGAAATTGACTGTAACTAAATACTTAGGCACGTTAGTATTTTTAAATGAATGAGCCATACGAATTTCTTTCAAGCCATTAAGTCCACACTATGAACGCAGTGCCAACTGGGAAACAATATTTATATACATTTGGAAGGGCAAAATAAATGTGTTTATAAAATAAAATTGAATACTTTTTGTTTTTTAAGATTAATAGCAAGTGAATTCTCCATTACTGACAAATACATACAAAAATTCCTGTTTAGAAGTGGAGGCCCGATAGCAGATATAAGTGACTATTTAGATACCTCACATTTAATTATCTGCAGGGGTGGCACATTATTGCTTCAGAAAGAGAGTTCTGAAACAGGTCAATCCCCAGCAGGCACTTGCGCATTATGGGGGTACCGGAGTGTCACTCCGTGACTGAAAAATGTTCTAGGAATATTTGAACACCAGGGGAGAGAGTTTTCTTAAAGTCACACAAAAAAATTCCTCTTCCTGATCCTCCTATATCATCATCCCAATGACATGACCAGTTGCCATTTTGCTTTCTGTCTACATAAATTCATGCACAGCTAGGAAATAGTGATTTAGGGCTTGAAATTCAAAACATAATGGTGTTCCTTTTTTTCATTCCTCATTTTACTCAACACCCCTGCAGAGTTGATGCAAGTACTGAGCTCCCTTTGAAGTCAGCTTGCATCATCTTTGATGGAGTATAAAGTGATAGGAGATACTGACTGCAGTTCTGAGCATCTCAATTCCCATCTCAAATGATGCCGACACACTTGTCATTAAATGCGTGTCATGAGTAAATCCTTGGAAAAATTGCCAAGCAGTTAAAATTGGCAGGTATAGGCTATATATCTCTTCTATAAAATAATAAAAAAGAAAATTATTATCCTGTTTTTAAAGCATTTTATTTTCTACTAAAGTTATTCTTTTTTAAAAAAGTTGTTTAATATTTTGTTTATTTATTTTTAGAGAGAGGGGAAGGGAGGGAGAAAGAGAGGGAGAGAAACATCAATGTGCGGTTGCCTCTTGCACACCCCCAACTGGAGACCTGTCCCACAACCCAGGCATGTGCCCTGACTGGGAATTGAACTGGCAGCCTTTTGGTTAGGGCCAAACCAAACCAAAACCATGTGAGCCAGGGATGAAGTTATTCTTATTGTGAGTGATTTTTCTGACATATTCTTATTGGTTCACTTTTTCTAATGCTTTGTAAAAAGTTACACTTTGTAAAAGTTATGTTAAACAGATATATTTAGATGCCAAAAACATTTGAGACCTTGAAAAATGATTTTTTTTTGTTTAAGTAATAGTAAAATAAATCCGTATCTGTGGATGAACACTGGTAGCATTGGCTTTTCAATATATTGCTCTTGTCAATAATTACATGTCATAGACTGAGATGAGAGTAATTTGGAGGTAAAAGAACAGCAAGGCCTTCGAAATTCTGTACTTGTAGGCACTACTACAGATCACTAAGCTCTTGTCCTCATCTTCTACGTGGCACATGGAAAAATTACGCTTCTTGTCGATGATGGGTTTTATTCAAATGACATGGTCTGGCCAATGAAATATGAACAGAGGGACAGAGTGAAGCATTTGAATATTTCAACTCTCTTCTTGCTCTTCTGCAGAGATGACCATGGAAGTATGTGTGGCACAAGACCAAGGCACACTACGCCTCCAAATGAACGTGAGGAGTACGGGTATTGTGGAAAATTGTTGAGCAGACTGCAGTTGACTTGTCTAATCAAAAATTTAATTTCTGTTATGTTAAATCATTAAGATTTTGGTGTTACTTATTAAAACAACACAGCCTAGCCTATCCTGATTGCTACACACACAAATATATATATGTTACATTTACATATATATAAAAAACTTAAAAATATGTAGACATATATACAAAAATTTAAAGAAAAATAAACTTAGTAATTAAAACAACTCAAATAAAATATACAAAAAATTTGTGAAATACGTTTGCTCCTTTGACAATGCAGGGGTTAGGGACACTAGACCTTGTCCCAACCCCCACAGTTAAATATCCACATATGACTTTTGACTACCCAGAAACTTAGTTTTCCCTCAGTATCAGTGGGAAATTGGTTCCAGAACCTTGTGCAGATACTCAAATCCATGAATGCTCAAGTCCCCCATATAAAATGCTATAGATCAAGGCATATACTTGTCCCACAGCACCCACAGACTCTAAACCACAGATCAGAAAGTGAACAGGCATTTATTGAAAACAACCCGTGCATAGGTGAGCCCACTCAGTGCACACTCATGTTGTACAAGGGTCAACTGTACTCGTCCACATTCCTGCCCTTCTCATTGGTCTAGGTGGAATATAGCATCTGTAACCCTGCAGTAAATGTCTCTACGCCTTCTGTAAACACTCACAGTCTACTCTTATTAAGATAATCACATTAATTTCTATTGTCCTTCTGAAATTGGAGTTTTCAAAATCATTATATTTTTATAATAATGTAGAATAAAATTTCATTGCTGGGAAACATTTTCAAAGAAAGTCTACAGGAGTTTTAATGAGCCTAGTTTTTTTTTTTTTTTTTTTTTTTTTTGAGAATGTGTAGTTGCTCTAGGAGCTGGATCGTAGGTTATGAGAAGGCTGGGAGTAAAGAGGAGAATTGTGGCAGAAATTATGTGTAGATAATTTTTTCCTGTTGCCTTATGTCTATATATCACAGGAATTTACATTCCATTAGTTCTACAACATTTCCACCAAAAAAAAAAAAAAATCCCACAATCTAAATCATAAAAGGAATATACTAACTACAAGAAATGTAAGATTCTCAGAGGGTTTAGCAAACTATGCTAAATTGCAGACAGACATGTTAGTTTCCTTTGAATCAGTAATTTAAATCTTTCTCCTTATTTTTCCATCTGATGTTCAGTAGGTCATTCTCGAGTCAAAATTTAATTTTATGTGGTTGAAGTGAGAGAGCCAAAATGAAACTGCATGCTATGGGGGAAAATTTAACCTACTTTTAATAGCCCCTTTGAAAGACACTTTGAAGACTTAACTTACTTTAATAGTTTATTGACTATCTGAAGAATGAATTATTATATCCTTGTCAAATATTAAATAGCATGCTGTTAAAAATATTAGTCACACAGGGGACTGTTTAACTGTAATGTCACAGAAAAGCTCTGGTCTATATGATCAGGCAGAGTCTGGAACTTAATATCCTGGGGCTATAGAGCTTTCCCTTCCCGAGAATCCGCAGAGGGGTGGGAGTGGGGAGCTGCTTCAGGTTTCTTTGGAACACTGGCAGGACTCTGCCAACTGATGCATTCCACGTGCTGTTCCACCCAGCTGAGGGGCCTTGTGTCCTTCTGCCTGCCTTCCTCTCCAGGCAGAGTTTAGAGGAAAGCCTAAAAAAAAAAAAAGGTAAAAAGCCATCATTTCAAGTGAGGAAGACTTGAAAAAAATACATCCAAGAAATGTGAGTTGAGATCTAGACTAGAGGTTGTAAAGAAAATGATCCAAAGAATTTCTTTTAAAAGGCAGGTTATTTTTTTTTTAAGCCTAAAAAATAAGATTAGAAACTGGCTTGGATGAGCCCAACTGTGATTAAAAAAATAAATCTTTTATAGTTAACTGAAGAATTTTTCCCCTTTTTGTTCTGTGACTTTTCCTTGCCGGGAAAGGAGCAATCTTTACCTAATCAGAGCGAAGCAAGAATCACGGAGGTAGCGGAAGCATCATGCAGGTGAAGGTCAGGCCAATTTTCCCCCAAGTAATGCTGTTTTATCACTCATCGAACAAAGATTGGGATCTTTCTTTCCTTGATCCTTTGTGCTCTCTCCTATTACTTTAACAGATCTGAACAAACCAGAGATTCTTCATCCAAAAGTTCCATTTAGCTGCATTCATTTCAAATCCTCCAAATTTCACGTCTCCATGTTATAGCGACTCAAGAATGATTCAAAATCCACGTGTTAGGCAGGAAGGCAAGGTTACCTAAAAACAGAACACAGAACATCGTGATTGTTTTCACTGGTTCTCTGCCATTCAGCACTGGGCTTAAGGCCATCCCTATTAACCCAGCCACTTCTTACTTTCAAGATTTCTGTCTTCTGCATATGTATAAAACATGAATGCTGTTGATGAAACACTGAGTTACAAACTGGATGATGTTATACTTGTTGACTTGGATGAGGGTCAGGTTGAGAAGCCAACTACAAAATAAAAAGTCACCCAAGGGATGTGTGATGCCCTAAATAAATGGATTCCGCACTTGCCTCTGAGTAACTGCCGCCACAGCTGTTACATTCTAGGTCACATACTATGTCTATTTACTCTCCTAAGTAGATTTGTTGTTTTCACAACAGGGAATCAATATGAAGAAATGGGACAAATGTCATTTTGCCCAGGTGAAGTTAGGAATTAGTTAATGATTTAAAAGATCATCGTACTTTAAAAGTATAGCATTTCAATTTATAAGTAGCACCAAGTCCCTGCTTCTGAATCCAGCAGCTTTGACTCAGTTTTCCTTTAGCTGAGGAATTCTAAATCATCCTGGCTTGCCCGCCCTGTCCCTCTCTACCTTTCTCTTTTTCACTGATCCTTATTTGCCCCCTAGTTCTATCTCCCTCTTTTCCTGTCCTCCACCACAGTCTCGGTGAGAGGATGGCTGCTTTCAGATCGAGGGCCACATTTTCTCCTCTCAAAGTGACTTAACGCAGGTGTTTAAAGCTAAGAGTCTCACAGCTTTGTGAACATATTGAAAATGTTATTCTGAGAATGCTCTAATGAATCTCTAAATTCTAGTGGTCTGAGTTCTCTGGAGATGAGTAAATCAGGGGCTCTACCTTTCCTATTCCTGAAAATGTGATCTTTCTTTTATCTTTCCCTGTTACAATAATATGAATGGGAAAGCACTGATGACTTTTATTTTGAATTAATATAAAAATATAAAAGACCACTTCTCTCTCCATTTGTTTTTTTCATCTCTAGTAATCCACAGTATTCTAACGTACTGAGGAAGTGGAGGAAAGAGAGTGCATGCACACAGGTGTCTGTGGGCAGGAGAAAGACAAGATCGCACCTGCTGAGAAGGTTGATTTAATCCACCAACGACTTCTGTGAATCCTTCCCACTTTGGGTCTCCTAGCACTATGGTTGCCCATTCGTTGGACCAGCCAGCACTCTCCCAGACCCTGACCACCAAAGCCTGATACTCACCAAAGCCTTCTTACTGGCCTCACTTCTTTTTTTTAAAATATTACTTTATTGTTGTTCGATTACAGTTGTCTGCATCCTCTCCCCTTCCCTCCCGCAACCCCCTCCAAACCCACCTCCCTCCCGTGCCTCCACCTTCCCCCTTGGTTCTGTCCTGTGTCCTCTGTAGTGGTTGCTGTAAACCCTTCTCCCCATAGTCCCCTCCCCCCTCCCCCCTGGCTATTGTTAGATTGTTCTTAATTTCAATGTCTCTGGTTATGTTTTTCTTGCTTTGTTCTTTTGTTGATTATGTTCCAGTTAAAGGTGAGATCATATGGTATTTGACCCTCACCGCCTGGCTTATTTCGCTTAGCATAATGTTCTCCAGTTCCATCCATGCCACTTCTTACATCAGAAATAAGATGAAGCCACAACCACCATACTGAAATTCAGCTTTAGACACACTCCAAAGACCAGAAAAATGTATGTTTACTTACTTAAGAATCAGGATAGGAAGAATTAGGAGAATTAGCTGATGGATTATATAACCCTTCACAACAAGGATGGTATCATCTTTCTCTTGTCCACAACTGGAAAATGGTTTATCCTGTACTCATTTCCTCGCAGTCCATTCTGACACTGCATTTTCATCCCCCTGAAGTAAAACAGTGGATTGCGGTGGGGTGGGGAGAGAGGCCAAAGAACACTGCAGATACGAACAAAGGAGAAAGGGTAGTTTACCCCATTGAGAACACACTTTTAAAGCTCTTATCCAGCTTTTGTAAGCTCTAAGTGGATCAACATTCATATTTAATTATAAACACTTTGTATTTATTATAAAAGATCCAAAATTTTGGTGGTATTTTATTAACAAATTGGTTCATATTATTTCCTGTCTTGAAAGAAACATTTTAAATATCGCCAGTTTTTCCTTTATGTTGAAATGTACTTTCTACCACCCATTTCAAATCAGTGAATTTTCACAACACATTTGCTTCCCATTCAAACCTGAGTTCCATTTATCTTCCAATGGAACAATTTCAAACCACAGTTTTTTAAATTATTGTTAAAAGAATTTGGTGACACCTAGTTCTATCACAAATGCAACTAAAATAAAAATGCTCACTTGGTAGCTTTTTACTTGATTCCCAAAGCAGTTTTCAGAAACCAGTAATGTATGATTTCCTGTCCGGCACAGTAAGCACAGAACATTTTTTATCTGCTCAGCTGATGCTTGTATGTTGAGTTAACCAGCCCTTGCATGCTTTGTCTCTTTTAAGGGTCGTTGAAATTTAAATACAATAAATGCTTTATGACGGTGCTGCCGCCGTGGAGTTCAGTTCGTTTCCTTGAGTAGAAGATCAGTTCACAATGACTTCAGGGCAGTCCATACAAGCCATCTTAGCTGGTCAGTAATTAAGCAATAAGATGTGACAGGCAATCTATTTCTGGGCCATTTAACGTATCTCTTGAGAGATTTTTTTAAAGCAAGAGGTTAAAGGTCAAGTGACTTTAACCACTTGAGAAGTTCACTGCCAGAAATTTTCTATTACTACAAAGAAATTAGATATGAATTATTAAATTTATGATAATGAATTAAAAAATCTATACAGGGATTTTTTTCATGTATAGTTAGGAAACAGAGCCAAAACAAAATTAAAAAAATGAACTTATGGAGTACTATACATTCCACTACAATTTACCACATGACACCTCATTTAATTTTCCAGCAGCCTTGTCAAGCACCTATTATCTCCATTACACGGTTGAGGTATGTGAGGCTCAGAAAAGTTTTATGACTGAAATAATTTGCACTAGGAGCTGGAATCTTTAAATTAAATATTATTAGATTTCAAGATCTCACTTTAGCCAAACTTAATGCATTGTTCTCCCACACCCAAACTTCAATTTCTTTCGATGAAAGCAAAGATTATTTTTAAAAACTTGACTGTCCCAAGGGCTACTGGAAGTGGATCCAGAAGTGGATCCCTTTAGGTAATCTAGAAAAAAATTAATAAGAATTTATTAAGTACATTTTTAATTAATCCCATAAATCAGAGATGAGATATAACAGTAGACATGTTAGATAAATCATCTGAAAGAAACATGTGGGCTTCATTGGACGATATTTAAAATTTGTCTAGAAACTTCCCTACCATGCTGAGATTCTTTCCTGATAACGTTGTCTTATTTCTGCACCTTCCTCCACGCCCCCGGCCCAGACACTTACTGTCCACGTCGCTCTCCTAGATGCCGCCTCCCCCTTGCTATATGTATAGGCACACTCTGTTCATGTCTTACTATGAACATAAAATGGTCAGCTCTCTTTATTGCCAATTGGTTAATTTTTTCTAGGTTATTCATGACCTCGAACACAGTACTTGGTATGATTCAGCTTACCTTCTAAATCTTCCCCATCTCTCTTGAGTTTTTCCTCCTCATTCCCAATTTTCCCTGTTTGTTGTTTTCACTAGAGATACCCTGACAAGCAGACATCTAATTTTATTTTATTTTAAAACTGTTTATCAGCATATCGGTTTTATATTATATGCTCAATAAATAATTATTTCATTTGTTAAATGGACATATAACTTTATGTATCCCAAATTTCAAAAATTTCAAACTATAACTAAATGTTCATTAATATTGAATTTTATTTTTTATTCAGTCTTCTCTGAGCTTCTCCAACTCACTTTTACTTTTAATACACTCAGAGTATTAACTAGATTTTATTTCTTTGTCATCATTGAAACAATTTCTTCTGACAGCTTCCATGACACACCACTCACTTTGTTTTTATTCTAATTGTTTCCTTTATTCAATATTTATTGAGAATCAATATTTATTGCTTCTCCTATCTTTTATCATGTTATAATGATTATGTTTTGGCCAGACTTAATAGCTTCATACTTAGTTAAAACTGTTTCCAGATTCTGACCCCACATTATTTCTCAGTCTTAGTTTCCAAACTGTATGATTTTGGTATATATCTGTGCATAGGTATGAATATGTATATTTTGGGATGTATTTATTTCAGTTCAGAATTTATTGAGTCAGTAAATTCTAGTTATTAGGAAGATATCATTTTTAAACCAAAATAATATTTTTTGGTCATACTTTTGGCTAAACTGATAGGAAATCCACATGTATGATTTTCTGTTGCTTCCCCTGGCTAAAACCAAAAGGAAACCTTTGTATATTTTAACATTTACTTTAGGTCAATAGAATTAAACAATAATTGAGGGTTTTGGGGGAGATTAGGGGGAAATTTCAATTCAAAATGTTTGAGGGAATAGCTGTTTCCACAGGATAAGTGCGTATGGGAATATGTATAATCCTAGAGGTGCTGGCAGCCTCGTTGCGGGCTGAGAGAGGTGCCCATCTGAGAGAAGAGCCAGCCTGGAGGGAAGAAGACCTGCGTGGCAAAAGAATAGACTGTCCTCTGATGTCATCCTTTGAATTTGTAAATCCAGATTCGCTCCCGAACTAGTTCTTATTATTAATCATGTAAACCAATCACTGTTCTGTCTACACCTTTTCTTTAAACCAGATTGAGTATTTAAATTTTATTTCTTTTATTTTTCTTGAAGCCAATATGATACAAATACAATGTTTATAAAATTTTGGGTATAGTAGGAGTGAATTGCAAGTCTTAAATATTTAAGTTACCTTCTCCAAAGTCTTTACCTGAAACATTGGCCCTGTACTCAGATTTATTCTGTAAGAAATAAACTTCACTTTTGAAGGGACTGTTTATGTTTGAGTCACCCACATGTTGGAATCTCTGCCCCTATCTGCAATCATTTAGAATCTAGTAGGTCCGAGAGAATTCTATATCATAAAACTCGTGGAGAAGATGTAGTTTTAAATTTTAGAATTCTCTACTCATTGAAGTTCCCAAGGAGAGTAATATAAACTACCACAAAAATGTTGAGCCCGGATCAAGTATAGTTCCCCAAATATAGATTTATGGTAGAACTAGACTTCTAATGGTTTCCTCGGAGTTTTTTTATAAGGTGGATTTGATAGAATGTTTACCACATGTGGTTCATGGTTTCACTGTTAAGGATGACTTTCAACAAATTATGGTGTCAAATAAAAATTTATTCAACAAAATGTTCTTGTGGAAATCTCAGGTGAAATAGTGTCTTTATGATGAACTGTTTGAGTGCTACTTCCTGTTTAAATGAAATTCCATGGAGACGATGCATTTTGAGGTTTAACATTGAGGCCAAACTTCAAGGTGTATTTTGTTCATCTTTTTTGAAGCATCTGAGGTCTGCACAAATATTAAGCTTTTGTCCTGAGAATGCTGTCTCAGACCATTGGCAGGGAGGCCTGATCTGCTGCATTACTACAGAGGGCTATCTCTAATTCACCAATAGTTACTAAAGGTCCCAATCATGGGTTCTTAAATCTCCCCATTTTTCCTTTTTTATTTGTAAAAGGCTTTTATAAGAATGACTGTACATGCACAAAAAGACCCCATTTAGAAAATAGTTTGTGAACCCCCATTCTGCACAGTAATGGTCCATATACCTGTATTAAGTCAGTTTCTTTAATAAGGAGAGTGCCTTTTTAGTATTTGAGAAATTTGCCCCTGCTGAGGTTTGAACCAGGTATCCTTGGATCTAAAAGCATTTGCTTCACTCTTTAGATAAAGTAAAATCTTCTTAAAGGGGGATGGGGAGTTCTCTTTGACTTTGGAACCATATCTTTGACAATTTTATTTTATTTTTTTCTGAGTAATTTCCTTAGTCTCTTCAACCCATCTTTTGTTTTCTCTTTCCTAGAGTCTTCCTTTAAAATCTGAGCATTTGGCTATTGTTGGCCTTTAAAAATATGAATATAAATCTCTGCATCTAAGACCAGTGTTTAAAATCTAATAATGGAAATGTTAAACAAAATAGTTTGTAAATGTCACGTCTCACACTTGGGCTGCAGAATTTTTAATATTCTCCCACCTCTAAGAATTCATGAGTCTAAGTTATTTGTGTCAAGTTAAAAATGAATTTTTTCTTATAGAAGAAAAATGATAACATAGTAATCTGACTACTATGTTCTGTGTATTGCTTGATGGTAGCCATTTTGTCAACAACACTTCTAGAATCCTGTTCCTAAAAACATACTGTGGTAATGAAATAAAACCTTAATTTCTAAATCCCCTTAGAGATTTATTATATATACACTAACTGAAGTCTACTCCCCTGCAATTTGTGATATAACATTGCAGCCTTTTTTTTTTTGCAAATCTCATCATATCCAATAAGGTTTAACAAGAGAATTATAGGCATTTATGAGCTTTTGTAAGATTAACTTACTTTATTGTAAAAACCACATCGTGTTCCAAGTGTTTTCTAAGCAAAATAGAATGCGGAGGTCTCTAATAAATAGGACAGATGCTGCAGTAGGCTCTAATATCACAGTAACCAATGTGATTTTCTTTCTCCTCCTTCGGCATAGCAGAATCCCACTCCAGTTACAACACCCACAGGAAGCTGGGGTTTCGATCCTAAGTTGCCATTGATTCATCATTAAGCATCTTAAATTATCACAATATGCCAGCTGCTTTATGAAACATATGAAGACTAGTTCTTGCATAGAAACGTGTTTATTCAAGGATGACATTGGACACGTTGTAATTACTACGCCCATTAGAACCATATATATTTTACAACAAAAAGAGTTTGGGGACAAAAACAGAGAATTTAGCAAGTTATGTTTTCTTTTTGTTGCAATGCCAACCCTCATTTTTTACTCATAACTCGCTGAGGTCAAACTGGTAACAATCTGGATCTGGATTTGTCAACTTATTCAAGGTCAGAAAATGACAAAATTTTGTTATTTAATAGGCTCTTTGAAAACCAGGTAAATACTTTCTTGGACAATCGGCTGCAATCCAGCCCTAAGTTATTGAAGTTACCTTGTATTTGTTCTTGAATGAAGTAACCAGCAACAGCTAAAACCCCTAAGTTCAAAGCTGACTTGATATTAAACCGGAGAGTCTTTGTTTCAGAGTAATACCAATTCTAGATTGGAAGACAAAAATCTAAAAATAAACACTGTTTAATTATCCATAGTTTCTTTAATGGCAGGCACAGTTAAATGTAATACAGGTATACAAATAACCAGCAAAGTGCTTGCAACATAGTAATTATTCAATAAATATTTGTAGAACAAAGGAAGTTCCAATAACTGTGGTAAGAAAAACATGAATAATGATCCTGACCATATGAAAATAAAATTAAATTTGCAAACCAAGTCGACAGATTGATAATTGAGAAGTGTGGACTCTGAGTTTCTGCTTCCTTGACCTAGTCTTTGCATGTCAAAAATAGTTTTTTCTCTCAGGGCCAACAATAGGCATTTTTAAGTTTGGGGGCAATAAGAGCACTTCATTGAAAGTTCTTTGACTGATTTCTCCATTTTGAATTGTTTTCTAAAAAGAAAAAAATTAAAGGAAAGTTCATAATTTTGGTAATAGAGATAAAGGGCTTGAATGTTTTGTTTTGTTAATTTGAAGATTAAAAGGTTTACTATTTCATTTCTAGTTTCTTGTTCATTTTTATTTAATTGTGTTTTCCTGTAGGTAGCCTGAAAATCAGGATTACAATTTTTCCCAGCTATGAGTATTGCTTTCTCAAATATGATTCAATGTAGGCAATACCTTTTCTCTCTACCTTCAATCATTATTAAAGAAGCATGATTGTCAGTAAATGTGTTCTGTAGAAAGATGAAGAGAAATGAAATTGGAATTTAAAATTCTATAAATGATTGCCTTCCACTGTGTCTTCCTTTAATTCCTTGACTGGCATTGCCTGCAGTATAACTAGCTCCCTGGCAGAGGGAGGATCAGACATTGCCACCAGAAGGTAACTCTCTCCCCTCTCCCCGCTGTCTTCACTCCCTTAATCATTAATCGTTCAGTCATTCAAACTTCTCCAGACTTGTTCTTCTCTGCTCCTTGGATGAAATATCAAACAAATATAACTTTTTCTGCACGTTCTTAGATAATAGTTCCTATAATCACTTTTGGTAGAAATTATAAAAATGTCTCAGTTAGAGGAATATTAAAAATATTCCTCTGAATCTCACATAAAATCAAAGCTGAGACAAAGCTTCTTTCCCTTTCCATGTTGGTACACCTTTAGACATAGGGCAAAAAAGAGAAAGGGCATGGTTGGCTACATCTTTGTTCCTTACTTTTAACCCTTCCATCCTGTATCTACTTCCTCTGCTTGTCGAAGTTTCTAATTCTTACACAGATGGAGAAAAATGAAAAGAAGTTCAAATCAGTAAAGGTCTTATTTGATGATGTTAATTTATCTAATGATCTTGTTCTTAGGAAGGTCACCACAGATTTCTAATTCTGATTCTCCCAGGTGGTGATTGCATGAATTAGTTGGAGAATACCCTGCCAAGATCCTCTGATCGCAGTGATCTAATGTGATCAAATTTCTGTTTGGCTAGCTGCTTATGTTAGTCCTCAGGGCATGGCAGGTCCACTCTGCACAGACTCTCACTGATAAGGCTCCATCATCGCTCCAGGAGTGTCTTAGAGAAGTCTATTTCAGGCTGGTTGGAGCCTGGCTTCCTCTCCCCTGATCTACATTGGGTCTACAGGAAACGTGTGCCTTTGCCTCTGGCACAGGATTCTTTCTCCCAGCCATCATCTCTCTGCTTGTCTCCACACAGACCCTTCCAGTCATAGTCTTTAGCTTTTTAGTTTCCTATGTGCAGGCCAAAAGCCATCTGATTCTAGAAGACAGATGTTAAGTTCTCTGTGAATGGTCCCTTCACATTTTTTCTAACCCCGCCTTTTCCTCATGGTAAGGAAAAATTCAGTACTCTTCTCCAAAGAAATTATTTTCCAGAAACAACCATTTCCCTTGCTCCTCCCAGCTTTAACTCTTTTAAAAAAAAGCATTACAGCCAGAATTACAAAACTGATTTTAACCATCTTCTTTTACAAGCCTTGCATAAGTGATCTAAGCCCCACATTTTGGGGTTCTTCAGCATTTATAACATTTGTTCCCTGAGTTTGAAGTCTTGGCTAAAACTAAGAAAGGCCTTACTGTAGCATGCTGTTATGATGATTGGTAATTCATTTATCCTCCTTTTCTTATTGGAGACATCTATCATGAAAGTGAAGCTCCTGCCTCTCTGAAGTTGAGAGATTTTATGGAAAAGGATAAGGCCAATTAGGTAGAGAAATATTACTAAATGTACAAAATCTCAAATTATTACTGCCTCTCTATTTATTCGTATTTGCAGATGAATACTTACCTTAATTAAGCCAATGTTAAACCTCATTATTTGTTCTCTCTACCTAATTTCACATAAGTTCAGAGACAAAGACCAGGCCACTCTCCAGACCTGAGTTTCTGTGTTTGTTCTCCACCCAGTCAGAGGACTTGCCTCGTGTGTAGCCTAAGAGTGTGTTTGCAATATTCAACAGCATCTCTGCTATATAGTCTTAATCTCTGACTAAGTCATATCCTGTGAGACAGCAGTGATGTCTCTCTTCTCCTGTCAATCCGATCTTGACAATTTAGTCCACTGTGGAAATTGTTGTGTTATCCCTTCTGCTTGCACTTGGGCATATTAGCTGTGAAATAATTCAGTACTATAAATTCAGACTTTAATTAATCCAATCAACAATTCTGTAATTTAATTGTAGCAGTACATTTAACTCAAGTCCAACAGATCTGTATTGAGTACACTTTACAATTCTTTTTTAAAAATATTTAAGTCCATAAATCCTAGTAAATCATTCTTAAGAGATCTGCCCCACTATAATTTTGGCTCTAATATTTTACGATGAAAACTAGTCATTATGAAGCGTAGAGAGATCTTGACAATTTATTTGGAAACACATCTTAATAATAGCAACTGTTCACCATATTAAAAAACAGGAAGGATTAATTAACTGTGTCATAAGAAGTCCTGCAAGTCCCTGAATTCCATACATAGTTTCTGAGATTTTTTTTTTTTTACATTGTTTAGACCTCAAGGAAAAACGAAGCCCCATCCAGGTTTGGTAGCAAACAATCTCTGCTTCTCGGGTGCTGGGCTTCAGTTTCTCCTCTGGCAATGAGCTTCATGCATATTTGCTCTACAGAGTACACCTTTGTCTTTCCCCACCCTTTTCCCTTAGACCCGTTTTCCTGGCTTCACTCTTCCTCCTAAATTCCAAAGGCCTTTATTTTCCCTCTGTAACTTGTTTCCTGAGCCCATTGTTTCTATGGCTCACTTCTTCTACAAAAAAAAAAAAAAAAAAAAAAAAAAAAAAAAAAAAAAAAAAAAAAAAAAAAAAAAAAAAAAAAAAAAAAAAAAAAAAAAAAAAAAAAAAAAAAATTGTGAATGTTGAGAGGAAAGAGATTCACTTTTGGTTGAGAGAGGGGAGACACCGAGGACTTAGAAGGAATTCCTTTTCATTGGGGCCTTAAATATGGTAGGAGATTATAATAGGAGACCTGTGTGCCCGATTGAGGAAGCAACAGGAATATAGTGAAAATGTTGCGGGCATGGTTTGTGTAAAATCTTGTTGTATATGATATATAAAAGAGAATAAAACTAAAAAGGAAGGCTTCAGCCAGACTTGGCGGAGTCATAACTGCCAGGATTAGGAAGATTAAACTTTATTCAATTAGGAAAGTGTGTGAGATGTGGTGTTACAATTTCTGAGGAAGAAAATTAAATAATTGGGTCAGTTATTGAGATTGGTTAAATTGGTAGCAGTAATAGTAAAATATATAGAATGCTTGAAAATGAAAAGTAGAAACTAAAGATGGATTTAAAGAATGATTTAATCAAGAAGCAATGAATTCCTGAATGACTATGGTGAGGCGAGAAGAGAGAAATGAACATGGGAGGGATATCTGTGGTCCAGGGGATAAGACTTGAATATCTATGGGATACAGATATTAGAATGGGAGAATAGTCATTCTGATTTCAGGGTTTACACCTGAAGGGGCAATTATCCAAAATAGAAAAGAAAAATAAGTCCTCATATAAGAAATAACTGATGGCAAAAAACCAAGCATTACTTTTGATGTTCACAAGAGAGAGCAATCAAGGGTTGGAGTAACAAAAAAAAAAAAGCTTCTTTTAAACCTTTGAAAGTTGAACAAGAATTCTTGGTAAAAATGTGATAGAATGGAGATGTAATGTATGATTAAAGGACTCTCCTATTTCCACCTAGGTTTTCTAATGAATATATGCTGTTGTAGATTAGTCTGTCCTTTATTTATTTCTGTCCTTTAGATAGTACCCATGATGACCCCAGAAAGAACTGGGGTTTAGATTCACTTAGAATGATATTTAAGGTAAGTCAGAAGAAAGAGACTTCTTGGAACTTGGTCTATATATTCCAGCTTATTTTTAATTAACAAACAATAGAATTTACTATTCTTGGTGTACAATTCTAAGAGTACAGTCATCCCTCACTATACCGCGATTCACTTATTGCCGCTTCACTGTATCATGGGTTTTAAAAAATATGTACATCTAATTCTGTCTTGCGGAGTTTTCACTATTACGCCCCGCAAAACCTGGTTGAAGCTATGGACTCGGATGAAAACTTCTCGCTAAAGGCATACTGGCATGACTACAATATTGCATCGTGTCTCCTAATATTCAGAAGGCCATAAAGGAGATGAAGAGTGAAATAGTAAATGCCAGCTGGAAAAATTTGTGGCCAGAAGTGGTCCACGATTACAAGGGGTTCTCTCCTGATGAAGTCCATCACTCTGCGGTAGCTAAGGCTGTGAAGCTGGCAAAACTAGTGGGAGGAGATGACTTCAATGATATGACTCCTGATGACATGAATGACCTGATTGATGTCCACTCACAACCGTTGACAGACAAAGACCTGATGCAGGTGACGAAGTCAGCAAGTGAAGAAGAGGATGAGGAACAAGACGAACTATGGGTTGGAGAAGAGGAGGAGCTGGGCCTAACACTCAATCGTCTTGCAACCATGGTCAGAATGGCCAAAGAACTTCAGCGAGTGGCTGAAGAATGGGACTCCCAGGTGCTTCGTTCGTTGCACTTCATAAATACAATAGAGAGTGGCATGTCAGTTTATAAAAACCATCTCACTCAGAAGAAAAACCAGCGCCAGCAACTCCCCATAACTATGTTCATCACTGGGATGAAGAGATCAGCTACACCTATGCCTTTAGCGGGAATAGAAGTTACGGCCCAGGGCGAAGATACTGCACCACCTGATGAAGCGCCTGAGGCAGTGGTCCCTTCAGAAGAGCTGTAATGCTCTTCTTGGCTGTGCAGTACATTCATCTCATCGTCATCACCTTCATCGCCATCAGTACTGCACAGCTACATAATTCATGATCTTCATCATTCAAGTTGTAGTATACTTCACTGGTAAGTACCCATATAGAATTTTATATGTTGTTAAAATTATGTAGGTTTAAGAGTGTAGAAAGTGTTTAAGAGCATGTGAAGTGTTTATAAGAGTGTGGGAAAGGTTAATAAGAGAGTGGCAAAGGTTTATAGGAGTGTGGGAAGGATTTATAAAGCCTTAAAAATATATAAAAAATAAAATAAATATAACACTGCTACTTCGCAGATTTTCACCTATTATGGGGGTCTCTGGAACGTAACTCCCATGATAGGTGAGGGATCACTGTATTGAGAAATTCATGTTGTCGTCTGGCTACCACCAAAGTCAATATATGGAATATTTGCATGCACCCTCCCAAATTTTTTGTCACTGTCCCTTTTGTCCCTTTGTAGTCAGCCCTTCCCCACAACTAACCATTAGCAACCACACAACTGCATTCTTTCCCTGTAGTTTTCCCTTCTTCAGAAAGTTGTGTGAGGCACAATTTTAAAATGGCATTCACCCCTGGTCATGAAAACTCCCAATGATCATGCTACATTGTATGGTGGGCTTAATCCTACAAGCCCTTTAAAAGCAGAGAATTTCTGCCTCATGACAGAACAGGAAATCAGAGATGTGAAGCAAGAAGGAAGTTGACTCAAGGTAACTTTGCTGTCCAGATTTTGAAGGAGGTCACGTCGCAGGATCTGAAGGTAGCCTCCTGGAGCACAGCACAACTCTGAACTGAAGGCATCAGGGAACCGAACACTGAGTCCTACAATCAATCATAGAAACTGAATTCTGCCAACACCCTAAATGATTTGGAGGTTGTTTCTTCCCCAGAATGTCTAGGCAAGAACCCATCCCAGATGACACCTTGCTTTGTCCTTGTGAGATCCGAAGCAGAGAACTACTGAATCTGCCCAGGACTTCTGACATTCAGAAGAAAGAGCTAATAAATGAATGTTGCTTTAAGCTGCTGATTTTGTGGTAATCTCTTAGATAGCATTAGAAAATTAATAGTCATACAAATAAAATCATACAGTATGTGGCCCTTGGGACTGGCTTATTTCATTCAAAATAATGCATTATGTTGTATAATGCAACATAATGCAAAAACATTCATGATGTTTTATGGATCACTGTATTCCATTTGTATTCCATATGTATTCCATTTAAGGAATGGGTCATGATTTGGTTACATAGTCAGTACTTGAAGGCCATTTGGGTGGTTTCTAGTTTTTGGAGATTGAAGAGAGGCGGCTCTAATCATTAGTATATAAGTTTTGTGTGAAAATAAGTTTTCATTTCTCTTGTGTAGCTATCTAGGAGTGGAATTTCTGTGTCACATGCTAAGTATATGTTAAAACTTGCAAGAAACTGACAAACTGTCTTCTAAGGTGGCTGTACCATTTTGCATTTGTATCAATGATATTTGGGAGTTCCAATAGGTATTGCCAGAGTTATTTATGTTAGACATGCTAATAGATGTGTAGTAGAATATCATTACTAAATTTGATTTTAAATATGTTTACCACAAACTTTAGAGGTTCTACACAAATTACTATTTTCAAAAATTGTAATGTAAACACAAGCATATTTTATCTTCTTCATTTGGAAATCATATTTTGAAAATATACCATTGGTAAAGACCACACAATTTCAGACAATAATAGTTTTCCACTGAGATACTAAGAAAGCAGATTTAGGCTGGGATTTGATCTTTTAATCAATGTTTACTAATATCAGCTCCTGGTTATGTACCAGGCATTATGCTAGGTGCTCGAGATAAAAGATGAGAAATATAGCTTTGCTCTCAAAAACTCTGTGCTCTTGGAGGACACAGACACATCACGTGTAATTATAAAATAGTCTGGTAGATGTCCCAATGGGGTGTGTGAACTGCGCTGTAAGGTCCCAGGTGAGGGAGTGATGGACTCAGCATGAGGGAACAGGCAGTGAGGTGATGAAACATGACTGGGGTGTGCACTGCCTGAGACTGCAGACTCCCTGGCAGTGAAGATTAGCAGTGGGGAGTGATGGAAACAGGCTGCCGGGTCCAGTTAGAGTCACTTTAAACAACTGAAAGTTTGAGAATGGAGAGATGTTTTCTCTCAAATTCTTCAGATTTTTGGAAACCTTCCCAAATAACTGCACTGGATATATAAACTTGAGGATACTATGTGACATGATTTGGTACATGTCCAATGGAAGAGATTCTCATTCTTAGAGATGTGTTTTCATGGTGGGAATACAAAGCTGGGCAGGACAAGCATGCTTTGGAATTAGTTTTTGAGGGACATGAGTAAACATAATAAACAGGATTTCTGGTCAGACTCTTTCTCATTTTAATGTTGCTTTTGTTTTGAAGTGAGTCAGTCATTTAGGTAGTGCATATATGTGTGTGTATGTATACACATGTGTGTATCAATAGTACAGACTTAGTTGGGAATGATTATAAATCATTCATTATCAATCAAGACTTCATTAGAGCTAACTAATGTGCTTGTAGGTGCCCAGTGCTATGATCTTTGAATCTCGTATTACAGAACAATAAACCTAAATTCTAACATACACAGTACATGCTGAAGGTAATAAAAGGGACATTTGTATAGCACATCCAGTATTTCCATATACAAATTCAGAGCATATGTGGCAGGATTATACATGTGAAGAACAATCGAGAGTGAGCAAAATTATGCCAAACAGTGTAAGGATTGCACATAATTGAATAAATATAGGGTTAATCATCCAATCATTGTAAAATCACTGTCAAAAAGCATTCTCACACAAAATGTCCGAGTTCTAAAGGAAATATTTGGACACTTGAGTTTTATTTTATTTGAAAGTTCAGAGGAGTTTTCACTGAGGTAACATTTACTTTTAAGGTGTGTAATCTGGGCCTGGCAGGTTGTAATTCAATAACCTTTGATGTTCACCACTTGTTTATGAACTGTGCAGGATGGCAATCTAATATCTTCCACAGAAATGCAGAGACAAGCACAGAACATCTTTCTCTGTTCTATTCATAATAGCACCATTACTGCCAGAATGTAACCAAAGATCTGTTAGAAATGTAAACAGGGCAGCCTCTGTGCTCCAAGGAGAATGTGATTGGTGTACCAATATCAAAAGCCAATGCATTTTGGGAGGCTGTAAAATGTGCTACAATGTGTACAATATCCTGAAGCATTTCTAAAGCTGCCCCTAAAGCAGGGCATAAGCACTGAATTTAGAGAATATGACTGATCTGTGCACACCAATGTATTTTCAAAATATTAAGTGCATTTTTTCTTTTGTTTGTTTTGGGCTTTTTGCAACCTATCAGACTGAGCTCAGTTCTGTGACAGCTACTGAGACACCATATTGCAATTTTTGAGAGATCTGCCCTTGATGGCTTGCAATAAACCACACACGATATTCCCACTGGGGGAAAAGAAGTTGTAAACTGTCACGAATATTATCATTTGCATGATTTGAAGCTTGGGGATCTCTTGTTTAGATTTTTAACTCCAGATAATCACAGATTTTTCTGTTTTGAAAACAACAGTTTGAATATAAACCAACTCAAAGAGGCACATAAGGCAATTTCAAGAAACTAATTAATTTCTATAAAAAAGAAAAAATTCACATGCTCTGATTTTTTTTGGAGGATGGTTTACAAACATATACTTTATTTGCAGAATCAGTCAAAAACCGTTATATTAGTAAACATAGAGCAGAACTCAGCTATCTGTGTCTAAAATATGACATCTAGCCAGGTAGCACTGTGAAAAGTTTATAAAAATCCAATCAGGCAAATCTGTGGGATTTTTATCCTACAGACAGGAAAAGGATTTTCATTTTTATAAAACTATTAATATAGAATTTTAAATGATTTTCTTGCTCTTCTTCTTCTTCTGGTACTCCTATGATTTGGATGTTGGTACATTTCACTTTGTCCCAGAAGTTCCTAAGCCTCTTCGATTTTTTTTTTTTAATTCTTATTTCTTTTTGTACTGGGTGAATGTTCATTTCTTTCTTTTGCTCCAAATCATTGATTTGAATACCAGCTTCCTTCCTTTCACTGTCGGTTCCTTGTGTGTTTTTCTTTTTTCACTTGGTATAGCTTTCAGTTCTTCATTTTGTGGCTATACTCAATCATTTCTCTGAGCATCCTGATCACCAGTGTTTTGAACTTTGCATCTGATAAGTTGGCTATCTCCATGTTGCTTAGTTATTTTTCTGGAGTTTTGATCTGTTCTTTCATTTGGGCCATATTTCTTTGTCTCCTAAATTTGGCAGCCTCTCTGTGTTTCTGTGTATTAGGTAGAGCTGCTTTGACTCTCCATGTCCACGTACCTGCTATGTTGTACGGGGCAGAGCCTTAAGTATGGGCCAGGGAGGGGCAACCCGCTTTGCCGCTTTGTGGCACAGTATGTAGGGGAGGGGTCAGAGTGGGAACAATGTTTCTTACTCACCTTATGCCCCATTGCCCCATTTTCAGTCACTTCCACCACTTCCCATAAGCAGCTCGCGCCCTTCAAGCTATTGTCCTAGTGCTGATTCCCCAAGTGGGTGGGTTTGTGTATGTTCTAGGACCCTGTGGACCCTTTAAATGAACTCTCCTAAGAGACCAGCAGTTTATTCCACCACCACAACCCCCACTGGTTTTTACAGCAAGAAGATATGAGACCTTATTTTCCTGATGCTGGGACCCTGGGCTGCATGGTCAGGCCTGAGGTTTGGATTGCTCTCTTCCTGCTTGTCCTTCCTGGTTTTGATCCACTGCACATGAATGTGGAATCATCTGTTCCACCAGTTGCCTCTGCTGTCACCTTACCGTGTGTCCTCTCCACCCCAGCTTCCCGTCTCTGCCCCACCTACCTGTCTAGGTTAATGTTTCTTCTTTAATTCCTTGATTATCAGTCTTCCATACAGTTTGATTTCTGGAAGTTTTGGTTGTTTTTTTGTTTTTACATTGGCTGTTATCTTTCTTATGGTTGTGTGAGAAGGAAAAGTATGTCTACCTACTCCTCCATCTTGGCTGAAAGTCCAAGCCATTGTTAATATAATGAAAATGGTTTGCATGACATTGATGTAACCAGGCAACCAAAGAGAGTAGACTGGAATGCACATGTGTGCACGATGACAACTTTACTGTACTGGTCAATGGTGGTGGTGGGCACCACTGAGTGAGCATGTGTACCGTGTAGCTGTCACATTCAAAATGATTGAGTGAATCTGCAACGAATCTGCATCAAATATTGCATTAAGTTTGAACATTCTTATGGGGAAGTTATTTAGATGATTTGGAAGACCACAGCTATGGGCAGCTGGTGATGGGCAACTTCATCACTACAACATGACTGCTCATGCATTACCTGTTGTGCAGAGCTTTTTGTGGAAACATCAAATCACCAAGGTGACTCAGCCTCCCTACAGCCCAGATTTGGCACCCTGAGACTTCTGGCTTTTCCCAAAACTAAAGTCACCTTTGAAAGGGAAGAGATTTCAAACTGTTGGTGAGATTTAGGAAAATATAACAGGGCAGCTGATGGTAATTCAGAGAACTGTGTGATGTTCCAAATGCATGAGCCTACTTTGAAGTGGACTGAAGCATCACTTTCCTAGGAACAATGTTTCTTGTATCTTCAATAAATATATCTATTTTTCATATTACATGGCTGGATACCTTCTGGACACACTTCACATTTAAGTAAAATGTAAACCATCACTATCAAGTGGGAACATTTTACTACTCATTAGTTTAACAAATATTTATCAAGGACAAGAAGTCATTCATTCTCCTTATTCCACTGCTTCTCTTTCATCAGGAGCTATTATCATCTCTCACGTTGGTCATTGCAATAGTCTTAGAATAGAACTCTATGCGTGTCCTTGTTTTCTTATTGTGAAAGAGCAGTTAGAAAGACACTATTGAATAATAAGTCATCTTATGGCTTTTTTCTGCAAAATCTCTCAGTATTCCCCATTTCACTAACACTAAAAGCTAAAATCTTCTCGCTAGCCCCAAAGACCCTAATGACCTGTTTCCATCCTCTATCCCCACTTTGCCTCTCTGACTAATATCTCTCACCTCTTTCCCCCCTTTCTTATGCTGTTCTTGCTCCTTAGCAAATTGGACCAATCCCAGAGAGTCTCAGGTATGCTTCTACTTCAGGATATTTGCATTGGTTGTTTCCTCTGCTTAGAATGCTCTTCCCAGCTATTTGTGAGACCCAGTCTCCCACTTTTTTCAGGTTTTGACTCAAATACCACCTTCTCATAGAGGACTTCCTTGTCCATCCCAAGACTGCAGCACCTCCCCACTCCTCAAAAGTGAACTGATCCTATCTTCCTTGCCTTGCTTGATGTTTTGTTTTTCCTAACACCACTAATAGACTACATATTTTACTTACTTGTTCTTTTTATTATTTATTAATACTCCCACTGAAATATAAACTTTATAAGGGCAATGAGTTTTCTTGTTTTATTCCTTTATTCCCAGCATCTGTGACAGTACCTGACACAAAATATGACACTGTTCTCAGAGCTGGGATCCAGGAGCAAACAAAGGAGACAAGTTCTGCTCTCATGATATGAAATTTTAATGAGCAAAATAGATAATAAGCAAGTAAACAGGCAAATAAGATGGCATCAGATTAGGAATACATACTATGAAGAATAATGTGTCACTGAAATAAGACAGAGAGTGACCACTGGTCATGAGTAGTGGGAAAATATACTCAAGTGGTAATAGAGGGCATTCCTGAGAAGTGACATCTGAGCTGAAGCCTGAAGGATAACTAGCAGTACAAGACAGCTGTGTCAAAGGCTAAGTGGTATAACATATGAGAGAACAGAATTTTATATTCAGTAATGTTCATTATTAATCAGCAACTGTTTATTTCTCAAATATTGCCTGTTGATGTACTGGTCTCTAAAGAACTTAGGGTATAGTGTTTACTATAAAGATACTGTATACCTGGGGACATGATACTCATGAATATAAAGCAACAAGTAATGCAAAATGGAATTTCAATAAGGAGACACAAACTATGAAAGTGGGATGTAATGCTTGGTGGAACTAGCTGCTCTCTAACTAATCCAGTCTACTCTGCTTCCCTGTGTGTACTATTAAAGTTGAAGCCATTGTCCCTGTTTCCATTCTTGGACCCTTACATTACATTCTCTATAACACATGTTCAAACATTTCAGTAACTTCCTTTTGAACGTGGAATAAAATTACAAGTTCTTACCATGACCTGCAGGTCCTGCATAACCTGCTGTGCCCCCCAGTCTTTTCCAAGAACTCCTCTATCCATCATGCTCCAGCCATGTCTCTCTTTGTTCCTCATTTTCTAAAAACTATGGAGTTAATAGACGTTAGGAACCTAGCTCTTGATGTGCCCTCTGCCTTAAGTATTTTTGACTCATCTTCACATAGTTTTCCCCTCATTATTTAAGACTCACCTTAAATATCAAGTCCACATGGGAGACCTCCCTGACTCTCTTATCTAAAATACCACTCCATCATTTTCTGTAACATTACTCAATTGGATTTTATTCCTAGTTTTAAATTACATGAAAATATTTCATGTATTACTTCATCTGTTTGTTATTATTTTCACCTGTTTGTTATTTGTCTCCTTTTATTACCAGGATATAAGTGCTTGTCCCTCACAATGTCTCCAGAGCCTAAAAACCATTTTTCTAGGCATTCCTGAAACGTCATAGGTGGATAGTAAGTTTAATTGAATGAATGAAAATAGGAAACCTTTAAAGCCTTTTAGTGCATTTATATGAAACTGGAGAAGCACATCTCCCGGTAGCCTGGTAGGGAGATCCTGAGTATCTAAACTGAAAATAAAAGGTGATTGACAGCTGCAAGATATTTCATTAAAGAAATCAATGGGGTCCTATCACTAATAAGAGATGGAGAATTGCAATGAAATCAAAGGAGAATACATCAAAGATTATTCATTCTGTAATCATCATGAATGAGTCAAAAGTAATTTTTAGAAAGATTCCAGTGGTTAGATTAAAAGTTCATATGGGATATTTGTAATTAGTGAAGGTTGCTCTATGGTTGAGGATAATTTTATGTGCAAATTTGTTTTCCTGTTGTTATCCTGGCATATTTTTGCAATATTATTATGACTTTTATTATTGTGCATTTATTTGCAATTAGGACCCATAATGAGGTGTGAACTGCTCTCCCAGAGTGAATCAGGCACTATGGGAAGTGTGTGTCTTTAGAGCCATAGCATCCTATGGAGGGCACTGCTGCTCTCCCACACCCCACCCCCATTTCTCACACAAGTTTTCCTCATGATAACGTACCCTTAAAGAACAGCACTAATGGATCTTTCAACTGTATTTCTCTTTCCTATGAAAATATATTGTAACCATCACATTTCCCTACCTCTGGTTTATCTTGAGCAATTTATCTAGAGAATTGACTTATCAGTATAACTCACAACCAAGTTTTACACTTAAAAAGTGTATTAAAAGTCACAAAGAACTTTTGTTTATGTGGGTTTTCTCTATTAATATTCGCCATATTAGACATGGAAACTGTATGCATGTAAGACAATGCGATTGAAAAATTAAATAATAGTGTTATTAAACAGCATTGCTTTGAAAATGGTTTTGACCTCACAGACTCCTTAAAAGGATGGCAGGGACCCAAAGGCCCCAGATGAACCTTGGAGAAGAACTAGTATATAATAATAACAATCATTTATGTAGATCTAGTCAAGCCACCCTTTGCTTCTATGAGAAAAATCTTATGTCAATATTTCCATATCTAAAATACTTGCCTTTTTTTCTTTTTAGACTGGGTATAAGGGTTGGACGTAATAATAAAAGTACAAGGTTTCACAAGTATAAAGTCTTATACATATACAAGAACAAAGAGTACTAACAACTCATTAAAAACTTAAGTTTTAAAAATCTCACATTTTGATTGACTTTTGAAGTTTTTCGCCTTCTACCTTTTTGAACTATGAGTGATAAATTTTTAAAAATCACATCCAGGCTCATGTTGATGGGCTTAGCAGAAAATAGTTTGGCATACTTACCAGGAAAATCCGTGAGTTTTAGCTCATAGTGCTTTGGTTTATGCTTTATTCTAGACTCAAGTTATACATCATGGAATATAAAAAAATGCCAGCTAATAACTTCTTTATAAAATACAAGATAGCATCATTAGTGCCAAATATTTGGTTGGCCAAAAAGTTTGTATGTGTTTTACCATAAAATGAAAGGCACTTTTTTTATTTTCACGAATAACTTTATTGATTTGGATATTTTGTGTATGTTGGCTATCTCCCATGTGGTATAGCATTGATTGTTCTCAATTAATGTCTTGATTTGATCACTATCAACTTCAACTGGTCTACCCGACCGTGGAGCACCATCCAGTGAGAAATCTCCAGCATGAAAATTCACAAACCACTGACATATTTGATCAGTCACAGCACATTCTCCATACAGTGTGCAAATCTTTAGTTTGTGTTTCAGTTCTGTGTTTAGCTTTCTTGAAATAATAGAGCATAATATACCAAATTTTTGTGTATTTTCTTCCATCTTGAATATTAAAATGGTTATACAAAAATTCACTAATTTTTTTAAAGATTTTATTTATTTATTTTTAGAGAGAGGGGAAAGGAGGGAGAAAGAGAGGAAGAGAAACAGCAATGTCTGTTGCCTCTCACATGGCCCTCACTGGGGACCTGGTCTGCAACCCAGGCATGTGCCCTGACTGGGAATCTAACCGGGACCTTTTGGTTCCCAGCCCACGCTCAATCCACTGAGCTACACCAGCCAGGGCAAAAAAAATTCACTAATTTTGATGTTTTTTAAAATGAATGATGGTATGACAGCTATCACAATATAACCTAACAAAATTGTTTTGAATGAAGTTAAAGATAACTAAGCACTACCAGAGCCATTTTATGGAAAAAACAAAAACAAAACAATGAACATTTTGGCCAACCCAATACAAAAACCGAGAGTGCAATCAATTCAATTGCAAATCTTTAAAGAAAGTTTGAGGGCAAGAGGTACTAATATGCCTATAAATTATAATATCGAAAACATTCATGGTGGTTTTAATTTACAGTGCTCTATTTATACTTATGTTATGGTCTTCACAAAAATTCTGAGTGGGTTACAATATTTTCCATATCATTGTTTTACAGAAGGAAAAAATATGGAGGCTGAGGGCGTGTGTTTTTTTTATATGGCTACCATAACAAATCACCACAGATGTAGTGACTTAACACAATTTACAGTTCTGTAGTTCAGCGATCCAAAATGGTTGTCACTGGACTAAAATCAAGGTATCAGCAGGGCAGCATTCTTCCCTGGATGGGCTAAGGGAGAATCCATTTCCTTGTCCTTCCCAGCTTGTAGAGCTGCCCACATTCCTTATCTTGTTGCCTTTTCCTCCATCTTCAATGCCAGCGTCTCTGAGCTGAATCCTTCTCAGGCTGCCATCTCTCCATCTCATCTTCTGATTTCCTCTGTTAAAACACCACCCCTTAGACCCACCTAGATAATCCAGGATAATCTCTCTATTTTAAAGTCATCTGATCAGAAAATTTAATTCTATTTGAAACCTTAAATTTCCTTTGCCATGTATCTTAATATATTCATAAATTTCAAGGGTTGAGATATAAACATCTTTGGGAGGGAAGAGCATGATTCTGCCTACCAAGGGAAGACAAGTTATTTGCCAAGTGAATCAAGCTAAGAAACGTGAGGTTCAGGCTCAGATCTGGCTTTTTGACTCCCTTGTTCTTCCAAGGCCCATTGTTCTTATCAGTCATACCAAAGAATGAGGAACAACCGATACTGCTGGAAAAGGGTTAGTGGTAGCGAGAATTGGAACATGAAATCCGAAACAGTCGTGAGGGGCTTAGGGCCTTTGTGGAAAGGTGGTAGGCTAGACAAAGAGTTGTTTTCTGAAGCAAATAAGTAATTGGGGTTTTCTTCTTTTTCTCTCTTTGTCTACATTTTTGTCTTTATTGATGTCTACTCTTTATCTTCTCTTTGTTTCCTTAAATCATCATTATGTGGAAATAACATGTCACCTAAATGTTAGGATATATATATATATTTTAAAACACATTGTTATATTACCTGTTGTCAGTTTATATTTCCTTGCTTTTTAATTGAAAACAAATCTAAAGTAAATTGTGCTCTAATTCTGTAAACTAATGTCAGTGTTAGACAAATAAACTTTTTTTTTATGGTATATGAAACGGTTTTTATTTCTGTGTATTGGTGATTTTTGATAGGAGAAAAAACAAGTATTCCCTTATTTTTTTTATTTGATTCAAATATGTTATCTTAGAAACAACACATTAATCTGAATGAGTTGGCATGAATCTACTCAGACAATTAAATATACTGTTGATTATTTTCTGGGGCAACAGGAAACATGCTGTAATAAGGGTGAAAAAGAGAGGAGAGAGGGCCATGACAAGAGTGAGTGAGAATCCTGGGAGGCAAGTATTTTTAGGAAAGTTACTTAACCACTCTGTGCTATGGTTTCTTCATTCTTTACAAAATGGGATTATGATAGTCTCCTATTTTAAATATTGTGAAAATTAAATGAGTTAATTTATGTAAAGGACTTAGAAAACCATTTAGTTTTACATATATTGAATTGAATTATTTTACTGTGCAGTTGTTATAATTATTATTGTTATTTATATTAAGGAGATAGCTCTAGAAGAATAAAAGGATAGAAAAAAAGGAATTTAAGAAAAAACCCTCTGGAAAGGGCAGACAACTGTCCTTGAACAACAATAAAATTTTAAAAAATGAAAAAAACACTCTTCCTAATTCATAATTTTTTTCTGTAGTTTACCCTGCTTATACATGTAGATTGGAGATTTTTGTGTATCTGTTAACTTGAGGGAAATACTTTCTTCTTTTTGTAAAGGAATATACCTATATATAAAGATTTCTGTCTATCCTAAAGTTAAAAAAAATTAAAAAGCTTCTATTTAAATCCAAGTCCTCCTGTAATCACTGTGCTGTTCCCCTCAACCATTCGGTGCGAAAGGGCTGCGCGTGGAGGGTGAGCGGGACTGCATTGCGTCCTCAGCGCCTCCTCTCTTCTCAGCTCCCATGGTCTGGCCTTAACGCTCCCAGTCCTTTCATCACCACTGAATCCTCCTCAAAAGGGAACTACATTTAGAGATATTGACAGAGTAGAGGCAAGCTGTGGGATCCACAAAAACTTAGGTTAAAACCTTCCCAAATGACTTAATCCAACTAAGCTTCAAATCACTTTTGTCTTTAAAATGGGAATAATCAATGATGATGATCAATGAACATAGTCCCCGACACATAGTATTTGCTAGTCAATAATTTTATTTTACTTTATGTGTATTTTGAAATAAGTAAATTACAAAAAATGTGAAAATATTAGTTTCATTTTGGGTACCAAATTTAAAAAATGGTCAAGAATTGTGTAATTTTAGGGGGCAGGTGGAGTTAGCTGGAAATTGTATTTGTGTATTGTCATTTGGCAACATTACTTTCTGACAAATCAGTGGTCATGCTTTATGTGTATCAGAAGTTCTCTGAATGACTTTGGTAATGATTGTCTTAGTTTTAATTGATCCATATTAAATTTTATTTTTTATTCCCATAACAATGTTGCTGGAGTTCTCCTTAAGTTAAGAAAAATAAGCTACTTTTTTGACTCAGGTATTTCATATAACAGGGAAAAGATAATTTTTTAAAAAAAGAAAAACAGTGTGACATGACATCATAAGATAAAAACAAGGTCATTTGCCTCTAGATATATTGACTGGAGATTTATGCACATCAACACCACATTTATTCTTATGGGAAAACACATCTTAAATCATGTGCCTTGAATTATGTGAGGCCTTCAGGAACACATCCTTTTCATAATATCAGACCACCCTCCATCTTTAAGTTTAAGTCCCTTTTTAGTCACTGTGTGTTGGTGGAGTGTTTAAACAATTTGTTTAAATACTCCTTTTAAAGCCACTGACTTATTTTTAAAATACCTCTGTTATTCATTTCAAAATGAACGAAGGAATGTATCAATATACTGTTGTGAAGAAGCACATAATCCCCCTCTCCACTCTATTCTCCATGTCGATGTGCAGGAAATTCCTTTACCTGCTGTTCACATGGGTGGCCAGTTCATGTGTGTGACCAGTGTTAGGTTGAATTGGCAGAATCCAAAAGTATGTTTGATACTCTCAGTATACATATGTGACAGGTCAAGACCACTATGTCCAGCTCAACTGTGACACTTCTGAGATCAGTGATACTTCTTTATCTTCTAACAGAGCAGGCTGGGAATTCTTCCTGCCCTCATCAATTCTCCATGACTTTGACCCCTGTGTATCTCCACCAAAGGTAACAAACTTTGCATAGTGCTTCCTAGAGACTTGTGGGGATTGGGAAATGTGTTTGTGACACTGCTGTCTACTTGATGGCTTTTGTGGTCTTCAGCACTGTGTGGCTGGTCTGGGATACCCTGTGCTTATGGTCCTCAGAGTTAGCAGGGTTAAAAATCTCTTGGGAGAGCTGAACAGGAATCCACTTGATGTCCTAGAGTCCATCGGAATCTGTACACAACTAATTCATTATTTCAGTATATTTATTGATAAAGTCATGTACCAAAAGGGGAAGAGAGAGAACAAGAGATTGAAAACATATTTGAAGAAATAATGACTGAACACTTTCCTAATATGGTAAAGAATAGAGACATACTAGTCCAGGAAACACAAAGAGCTCCAAACAAGATGAAGCCAAAGAGGCTCACACCAAGACACATCACAATTAAAATGTCAAAAAGAATCCTTTTAAAAGTAGCAAGAGAAGAGCCATTAGTTACCTACAAGGGAGTTCCCAGATGACTGTCAGCTGATTTCTCAACAGCAACTTTGCAGGCCAGAATGGAATGGCATGAAATATTCAAAGTGATGAAAAATGAGGATTTATAGCCAAGATTACTCTACCCTGAAAAGTTATCATTTAGAATGAAAGTATAGATAAAGAGCTACCTAGGCAAGAAAAAGATAAAGTAATTCATCACCACCAAACCAGTATTACAAGAAATGTTTAAAAAAGACTTCTTTAAGAAGAATAAGAAGAAAAAAAAAGATAAAAACCATGAATAATAAAATGGCAAAAACTGCATAACTATCAATAATGACCTTGAACATAAGTGGATTAAGTGCTCCAATTAAAAGACACTAGGTGGCTTAATGGATAAGAAAACAATATCCATACACATGCTCTCTATAAGAAACTCACTTAAAATTGAAAGATGCAGATGTAAAATGATGAAAAACAATTTCATGCAAATGTAAAAAAAATCTGGAGTAGCGTTACATATACTAGACAAAATAGACTGGAAAGCATTATGCTAAGTGAAGTAAGCCAGGTGGTGAAAGACAAATACCATATGATCTCACCTTTAAGTGGAACCTAATCAAAAAGACAAACAAGCTAGAAAAATATAACCAGAGACATTGAAATAAAGAACAAACTAATAGTAACCTGAGAGGAGGGGTGAGGGGGATAATGAGGGAAAGAAGGTCAAGGGTCATCAAGGAACATGTATTAAGGAGCCATGGACAAAGCCAAAGGGGGGAAGGATTGAGGGTGGGATGAGGGAAAGTGGTGGTGGGAAAATAGAGACAACTGTACTTGAACAACAATAAAAAACATTTTTAAATTAAATTAAAATTAAAAAAGGCTTTGACAAGATATAAAGAAGGGCATTTCATATACAATAGCCAAGATATAAAAACAACTTATGTATCCATCAAGAGACAGTTGATAAAAGAAAACATGGTACATATTTACAATAAAATATTACTTAGCCATAAAACAGAATGAAGTTTTACAATTTACAATATCATGGATGGACCTAGAGGGTATTATGCTAAGTGAAATAATTCATAGAAAGACAAATACCATATGATTTCACTTATATGTGGTATCTTAAAGAAATGAACAGTCAACACAGATGCAAACTCAGATACACAGAACAAAGTGATGATTGTCAGATGGGAGGGGTATTGAGAGGCTGGGGGATAAAGTGAAGAGCTAAAGAAGTACAAATTGGCAGTTATAAAACAGTCATGGGGAAGTAAAGTATAGCATAGGAAATATAGTCAGTAACATTGTAATAACTATGGTGTCAGGCCTGTACAAGAATTACTGGGGAGATCACTTTGAAAGTTATATAAATGCCTAACCTCTTCTAAAAACCTGAAACTAATATAATGTTGAATGTCAACCATAATTGAGCAAATATTTTGTTTTCTAGTTGGAAACTTATTTATGATAATGACAATTAGTTTTACTGCCATGAATGATATTTCAATATGTAGTAAATCTTAAGGCCATGGAAACCAATCAAACAGAAGGAGTACCTATGTTGAAACTGTTCTTTATAATATGTGTGATACCCGCTCTGATATGTCCCTGATAAATGCTCTTTGTTATAATTTACATGGTGGGGTTTTTGTCAAGAGAAGAATCACGGAAAGAAACACGTGCTTGACAGTTTTTGCCTTTCAATCTACTCTCTATAGGACAAAACACTTGGTTATAAATTTGGGCCTTCAATGTAACTGAAAAGCTTTTGAAAGGATGTAAATTTCAAAGTAATTCAACTAAGAAATGTTTTCTGGATAAATGAATTTGTTCAAATTCTCCCTGTGTATGAGATATTATAAGTTATTGTGCTGGTCAGAACACCATGACATACAAGAATAAGCTTAAAAAGTGCAAAATTGCACCAAGAAAGTACACTGTCCACAGGAATTTGAATTGTGGATGCCAGACACTCCAGCTCAGGATCCCCTACCTCAATAAGTAGCTCATTATTTTTTCCCTAAGGAGAAAATGACCATGTTGATCATCAACAGTTTGCCAGACACTGCTGGGAGCACTTTACATACCTGACATTAGAGGCGCATCTTCTGCGGGTTTAGGTTCTACAGTTACCTTACAGAGCCAGATTCATTAATAACAAAATTATTCCTGGATTTCTTTTACAACAACATCACTGTGGAAACAAAAATTCCATCTCTTAAATTCAGAACCAGTTTTTCCATCAGCTTTGGGATGGATTGTTTTATCTGGTTTGATTCACAGATTACATAGTTAACTTGTACTTTAAAAGAAATAATTATCTTAAACACTATAAAAATAATTCAAGATGGCAAGATGCTTACACCACAAGAGATGCAAAAGATCTGAGATCCATAGAAAGAAGCATAGATTCACATCTCTCAGGCAATGCTCACTCACACTGGACATGTTCTTTGAATATTGAAGGTGGACTCTCCTGTGTCTTTTAAAAATGTTACTTCTCTTTATATCTTTCACAACCCCACTCCTGAGAACCAACTGTGTAAAGCTGAATTTGCTTTACCAAGAATTGAATGTACATATGATGACATTAAACTATATTTATAGTGCTTGCAACAACCCTACAAACTATGGTAATTATTCCCATTTCAAAGATTAAAACATACTGAGGCTAAGGGAGGTCACGCAGTTGGCAGAGCTGAGTCTGAAGGAGCTCTGCCTCCAAGGACACTGTTCCCACTGGAGCCTAGAAGCCCTCCAGCCGGCACTCTGACCACCGTCCTCTAGCCGGGACTCTGCTGCTTACGGATACTCCCGGGGCCCATGCCAGTCCTGGAAAGCCTTATCTTCAGACACCTTGTCCTTAGAAGTCTGTTTATGGACTGGAAATACTGCTGAGGCATCTCTCTGACCTGAAGAGTAATAGGATTTGCATCTCCTTTTAGATAGGGGTCTGTTAAAAAATGCTGATTATTAGATAATTCAGGCTTAGAGCAATTATATATTTGAAATAAAACTTTAATATCAAAATCCTAGGTATTCAAATTCTATCTGTTACTAGTTCTCAGGTTATCAACCTTTAGGTTAAACCATGTGAAACTGCTATTTTCATAGGTGAAAAATGTTAATTATAAACAATTTATTGTAGTCCAGCATAAATTTAGCACCATGGTTTTTATAATTGAAAAGGCCTTGAAACAATGTAAAATATCCTGTGGTGTCCTTGAGAAGTAGAGATATTTGATGACTCTTTATTCTTATGAAACCGAGTTTTGTTTTTTTGTTTGTTTTTCCTTCTCTATTCATAATAATTTTCAGAATTTGCAGTTGTCTGGTCTTTTTTTTTTTCCTTTCTTGTTTTCCTTCTTTCTACCCACCAAGTAGAATTTATTCTCATCACCTGGAAAAGTATCTGAAACATAAATATTTGTTGAATAAAATGAACTTGATAGCTTAAAAATATCTGTCTAAAATATTGAATTATTAGATATATTTTATATTTGGAGTGTTGCTATAAAACATACATTTTCAATTCCCCCATGTCCCTTTGAAAGAGATAAATTAATTCATTTCATTAGTGATATTGTTTTGCCTGTGGCATGACTTGTCAGTGTGGCTACAATAGACTAACGATTGGATAACGAGTTTATTTATCATAGAACCAATGTTTCCCACTGAACTGAAGTATAAATAATGGTATATTAGTATTTACGTTATAAATATGTTTTAGGGTTTCTTAGTCGGTCATGAAAATTCTCTCTAGGCTGAAACAGCTAGTGGGTAAACATCGCTTATAGCACATATATCAAAATAAGAGCACAGTGGTCCTTTTGTAAGCCGAGAGCAAATAGCACATACTATTTTTTTCTACAGATGAGAAGGAAGCTATGTGAGAACCCTAACTTCTTGGCGACACTCAGGGTCTTTGGAAATGACAGGATAAGACAATCTTGAAGAGATTTTAGGTAACAAGGAGAAAAATGAAATTTTCTAGAATTTTCATTCAGAACAGGAAATTAGGTTTCTCAGATAATATTAAGGTCAAAACTGATTTAACAACTGTGGCAAAAAATGGAGATGGCAGGAAGAGTTGCCAAGAAATACAATTCTGGCTGCTGGTGTTCCATTGCAGCAGCTCTGCTGACACCGAAGTGCAAAATGACGTCTCGCAAGTATAAGTAATTGATTTTTATGAACCTGCTGTATAAGTCATTACTTTTGGGAGAAAATGCAATTTGGCTACAGAAATCTCTCCCAAATCCAAACAACTTATTTGGTAAAAGACAGTATTTTGGCTAATTGAGAATACTCAAAGATCCTTCCTCTTCTCCATCTTCAGTCCATGGATGCACCGATAAAACACTAAAGTGGTTGTAGATGTGACCATTACCAAACCATGCGGTGAGTAGCTTAGGGCTGGAAGACCATCCTAGAACTTCCAGTTTTCTGGTAATTAAAGGAAGGTGGATTTTGTAAGTAGCCACCTGCAGGAAATAATTGTGACCTGTTTTGGATCCAATAACATTAAGGGGTAACTGTTGTAATGACTTACCTAAAATATTTTAAATTACCTCTGAAGTAACAGACCTTCTGCCATTTCAGGTGTTTTGGATATGTTGTTTTATATCTGCCAAGTATGGTCTTCTCTTGCCTAATGACTACTTAACCTTCCAGGATTTTGTTTATAAGCTGTGGGGAAAAGGAGATTTACAGTTTGTATGGAAAAAAAGATATGAAGGTTATGGTTATTATAGGAGCTTTATTAACTCTGTTTAGCATACTCACAACTGTGAACCTACTTTTGCCAACCTCGTATGTAATTTTTTTCCAAAAAAACTTCCTTACCACTCCCCTCCCTAGCCCTCAACCTGAAGCCACAGCTACACATACACATGTCTTCCTATAGCACACATTCTCATAACCCCTTCTACATTTCCTCCATGGCACCTTACTATGTGTGTAATCATTAGCTCCGTAAGGGCAGGCATACCTTTTCAGTTTTTTGCTGCAACCCCAGAATCTAGCAGAGTGCCTGGCACATAGTGAATGCTTAATAAATATTACTGAAAGCTTGACTCTTTGAAGTTTTTATTCTCTTCCTCTGTGTTTTCTTTGAATCAGAGTTTACAATAAATATAGTGATGTCTTGTTTTCTTTCTTGCCCTAACTCTGCATTCCTGCCAAACCAACCATTTGTCATCTCCCACAGGTCACTCAATGGCTGCCAACTGGGGCTTCTGCTTTGGGATTGGCTCTCTCGTAAGTCTTGTGGCTGAACAAGTTTCTCAGCATCCAAGTTTTAGTTCTATTCCATAAGCATTGATTGAGCATCTGCAATTTTTCAGACACTAGATATAAAAATAAAGATTGGTTTATCTTTGAAGATCTTTTTTTAGAATTTGTATTTATTCATTTTAGAGAGAGAGGAAGGGAAAGAGAGACGCATCAATTTGTTGTTCCATTTATTTATGCATTTTTGATTGATTCTTGTAGGTGCCCTGACTGAGGGTCAAACCTGCAACCTTGGTTTATCAGGATGATACTCCAACCAATTGAACTACCCATCCAGGGCTTTCTTTGAGATCTTTGAGTCAAAGGATGTGGAGAGAAACACATAGGTAGGTCAGAGCAGTGAAATATGCTAAGTGTCATAGTCAAGATGCTGTAGGATTTAGCATATACTGAGGGAAAGGGGTTTCCTCATTGTTTGTGACTTGCCCATATTCCAGGGTCCCTGGTACTTGTCTATTCAGTGATTCTCTCTCATGGGAAGCAAGTGCTCTACAGTTGAATCACGGGGATATCAGATGGTGATACAAGTTCTTAAATACATTCAAAATTTTTCTCAAGAAGGGAACTTTATAGATATCATTTAGTCTGAGTTTCTTTTCAAATGCAGAGTTCCAGGCTCCAAACTCTAACTGGAACTATTGATTCAGTAGCTTTCTTTTTAACAATGGTTGGGTATTTCTAATGCTGTAGGGTCATAGACCTAGCCCTGTCTGCACAGACATGAACATGAACCTGTTTGGTTTGTAGAAATTGCATTCCACCTAGCCACAACCTTATCACCCTTTCTTCACTATTTTACAAGAAATTTAATTCACTTTTATAGAGGTCATTATCATTTTGAAAATATTCTCACTTTAAACATCAGGAAGAAATAATTATGTTTGGTGGAAAGTACAACTTCTAAGCAAAGATCCCATCTTTCTATTGTTTTGGGCAAAGAAGGGAAAAGCAAAGCCAGCTCCAGGGGCCAGTGCATGGCATGCTACTACATCACTCTTAATGACCAGTCTCTGAAATGTTCACCCAGCAGATTGGAGTTAGTGGAAGTCCTAGGAAATAGTCATCACTGGTTTTTAGGCATTTATACCCATAAAAATTGTCCCTTTTTATGAATCTGTACCATTTCCTTTAGGGACACTTTAGCTCTAATTGAGAAGCCTTCTGCTATTACCCCAGTTGGATTCGATCCTTTATTCCTCAGATGAGTTTTGCTTATTTATTTATTTTGGCACTTCTTCATATCTATTATATTTAATACTTTCTCGAGGTATATTCTGTTGAAAGGTAGACTCTGAGCACTGAAGGAGGCTGCATTCTGAAAATATGGAGGGAGGTCACGTTAGTAACATAAGCTAGAAACCATGAGGTCTGCCTGCCTGCCTCCTGCCAAATTATAACTAATATTTTTTATTACGTCACACATTCAAAATGCATTTTTTAAAATTCTCATCTTACTTGTGAGTTAGTTATTATAACTCTGTTTTACATATAAATAATTAGGACTCAGCAGAAGCCAAACGACTGGCTAAAGATGGCACAGAAAGTAGAGGAAATGCCCATGTGATAGAGGCCCCACCTTCAAATGACTCTCACACATCTTCCAAATAAACGTGCAGCGTCATTCCTTGTAGGCCGTGCGGGTCTCCTCCAGGCAAAGACTGTGTTTATCTTTACACCCACACTGCCAGCCGGCCTCCTCTACCTGGCATAAACAAAGCGTAATGCGCGCATTTCTAGGTTAGGCTGAATATGTTCTTAGGGAAAATTTTTGTTCAGTAGTCACTTTATTTTCCTTAAGAAAAGGTAGGTATTTTACATTACAAAGTTATTTTCAAAGTCCAGAAGGAAACAAACAAAAAAAGAAAAAACAAGCAAAATGACAAAAACAAACGAGCATTCCTTCCACAATGAATGCAGTGACATTTAAGCTTCAATTACACTTCTCACTGCCCCTGGAGCAGCCACGCCAGGGCCCGAGGCCTCTTGCTGATTGAGAGCACATTTAGAGTTCCCCCCATTGTTCCTGGCAACCATGCTCCTGTGTAGCAAGCAGGATATTCAAGTTGACAAGGCTCTTTCTTTCTGGATCAGAGAAGGAGCAAGGTTCTTGTCAGTTTGAATCACGAGCCCACACTTGGCAGAGCCGAGTGGACAGGCACAGTGGGGAAGGTGCCATGTGCTCGCCATCCGTGTGCTGGTCATGTGGGCCTCTGTCTCCAGCTCCCAAAGAACTCAACTGGCTTCATGCTCTCCTGCTCCGACAGGGCCTCTGTACTCTTTGGCCGGCTGATTCACTTCTGACACTAAATCTCCTCGTTATCCAGCTTCTACAGTTTTGCTTTAAGGCTTCATCTCTCTACCCATATTTTTTTTCAGAGTTGCAACTGAGAATATCCAATTTTACAATTCTTAAAGTATACTCTTTTTAAAACATTTTTCTAAGGATGAAGATGTCTTTTTTTGGAGTCCACATCAAACTTCTTTTAGAAATCATCAAAGAAAATGAAAACCTAGTATACTCAGCTCTAAAAATAGTTTGTCATTATTATTATTTTAAAAAACTAGTTTTAAAAGAATGACAAATAGAATTAATGAAAGATGAAATCTGGAAATTTTGATTGTGTTCTGAGACAAAAAGTGTCTTATTATTTCATTCCTTTACCATTAAAAGGCCACACTTTACTTGGGTTTGTTTTAAGAGGAAAAAAAGAACAAACTTTATTGGTTAAGGGTCCTAACACACCGAAAAGTAAGTAACCTGACTCCATTTTTGTTTTCATTGGCATTGAAACCAATATTTTTGGTAGTTATATAAATGTAAAATTTTATCTTTTGTTGTTTTTGTCTTTTAATCATAAAATAGCAGTAAGGTTTTGCTTCAAATCATGTAAATCTTTATTTAGAATATTTTTGTAACATTGAAACCCATCACTAGCTATTTGTGATTTAATTGTAGAATTTTGTGAAACTGACTCTCCACTCAATTTGCTAAATATATTTTTTAAAAAATAGGTAATTAAAAGAAGGAGAAAAATAACTAATAATGTTAAACTCAGTCAAAAGACGTATTCTCTGCTTTCAGTAATCTTTTTCAATAATGATTGAAGCTGAATCTAAAACTCAAATAGTAAATATAACAGTCTTCGTAATATGCTCAATTTTTTTGTGTAGTTACCTACTATTAAATGAAATTTCTCCAGACCTTTCCATGTATTTCTAAATCTTAGCTTGCATTAAGACTTTATAACAAATAATAATTATAAATATTTTGCTCTTTGGGGGTGTTGGCCACATCCTTTTGCACTTTTTAATTCCTCTGTTTTGCATACATTCTGCTTGCCCCATTCACTAGAAATGTATGGTGGAAATGTATTATTATTACTCTATTACTGACTTAGCTACACTTTGTATGTAGCTTTTTTTTCCTACTGGATTTACTTTATGGATTGCTCTAATACGTTAAATCTTCATTTTCATCATTCACTGATGATTATTCTTGCTGAATTTATTAACCTGGATAGTAGCTAACAGGGCCCTAATGCTATGTTTGTCTTTCAGTTTTAAGTATAGTTCTAGCCCTAACAGATTTCACAGTCTAAAACCACTAATAGAGACCAGCATCAATGAGTAATGATTATTCATAAAATTTGGAAAAGAATTCAATATATCTGCATATGCAACTTATCAACTAAAATTGAGGCTACGAAGTATTTAGGAATCAGGTGAGGTGGGCGCCACCAAGCCAATAGATAAGACCCAGAACAGTCGTGCAGAGATTAGAGTGCAAAGCCGAAAAATTGAGCAGGATTTTATTTTCCCCTGGGGCCTTTCAGGGTAGTGAAGATCTCTCCTGCTGTAAACAGATGTGCAGGGAAGTCATTATTAAATTATTCAGAGTTGAGGGGGTGTTTATACCCAGTAGATGGATGCAGCTTTCATATTAATCATGACAGGAAAGTATTGCTTAAAACCATGTCGTTCACTAACCCTGGGGTGTATAGTCTGAGGATTTGATTATGCTTTCTGGGGCAGTTTCACCTTTCAGCTTTTGAGAGGAGACTGAGAGAGGACACCTATGGCAGACTCCCTTATGCCGATATCATTTAATAGCAGCGGAAATTTGGGGGTGGCAGGAGCTCACCAAGATTTTAAAGAGGACCCACATCACTGAATGATAACAGTGTAGCCTGGGGGAGGTAATGATATGGAAATGTGGGGAAGGAAGTCACAATTAGAAAAGTCTCATCCCCTAATTTAGTTAGTAGATTTTTCAACTGCAAATTGATGCAACACAGTGGTTAGCTAAAAGCTTGATTTCTTCTTTTTAGTTCATTTGTTTAGTTGTAATATATAGCTGTATGTCTCATAAGAATGTGAAAGAAATGTTAAAATAGTTGGCAGTTGAGGCAATAAAGAACATTTTTAAAAATGGAATATACAATCACCTGTTAAAGGCGAGACTCTGAACTAACTGGGCATACTGACATGTGTTAAGAGTTAGTGGTCTTGTGATTTCCAAATTATGCTACTGCATGTGATGGACCTCACTCAGGGGCCTGGCCTTAAACCAGATCTGTCATCTACAGGAGAGGAAGGCAATTCCAATTTCATTTAAATAAGCTCAGATTAAAATAAGGAAAAACAAATGTGACACAGCTGTAGTGGCCTGGCCAAGTTAAAATGCTTACAAATATTTTATGTCTGTAATATAAAACTACTTACTAATGGGAGAATATTATGTGTAAAAGAGTTCCAGATTGCCTTTGATATAAGTTGGTAATAAAAATGCTATAGGTTAGTATTTATGATCCCTGTAGGTTATGAAAACATGCTTCCTGTGCTATCACTTTAACAGACTCTCTGAAAACAATCTATACAATGTTGTCACTTTTCTTAAACAGCATGTAAGACACATGCACAATCAGCTAGGACATTGAATCAACAATTTTTTGGAACTTGTTACATATCTTGAAAGTGATAGTTTATATAAATGTGTTTTTTCTTTCCTAAAGAGAAGATCACACGTGCTCTGGATCATGCTATATTCTGTAACCAGGTAAATGGGAAAATACGTAAAATGAATAAATGTCATGTTTTAGTCAATACCACACAATGCTCTTTATTACAGAGGTGAAAAGAATATAACTAAGATAAAGTAATATGATAAATGATGAATTTCTGAGATTTATGAATAATGACACCTCATTTATTATACAAAGTTAAGGAATATCCCCTGGAGAAAAGAAAATATAACATAACTCAACTGCTGTATTTGAAACAAACAAAAAAATTGGCTCCTAAAGGAAATAGTGCAATCGTCATTATTTCAATCTGCATTGGTAGTTAAGAAATGTGGGGATAACATGAAGGAAAATAATGCCAACACTATACTACATGATTTGGCAAAGGTAAGAGTATAGTGATAAGTTGGTTTTGAAGTCAACATAAAATTTCGTGTGATTCTTTAATGACTATTACTTCAGGAGACACACATGTATGTGTACTTATAATATCAGTCCAGAAGTGCTGAGGTTTTCCTGTAAAAGAGAACCATCAACGCTGATTTTGAATCACCGCTCTCTGGCCCATCCTAGCCAACTCAGTGACCTGGTATCAGCTGGGTATATTTCTGGAGGTAAACCCTACAGAGAGATACGGTTTCTATTGAAGCTGGCCTCGGGTTTCATTGTAAGCCGTTCTGGGAAGACATGTTTAAGCAGGGGTGGTCACAGGGCATCCGTTCGACCACAATATGTGCTGACTGTTCTACCTCTATGCTAGGCTGGCCCATCCACAAAATTTTCTCTCGAGAAAATGTCCTGTAAGTATTTTTGATAGAAAGAAATAGGATTTTCATTTGGCCCATATTTAGGGTGAATACTCAGTAGTTATACAAAAAGTTTTATAGTTTGGGGTCAGATATGCCAAAACTGAGATTGTGTGGTAGAAAGAATTCCATGATGGTCTCTAAGAGTTTTGCCCTTTTATACATCTGCTCTGCCTCAACCTCTCTCCATCAGTGTGCGTGGGGCCTGTGAATATCTTGGCATATTACTCCCATGATTCTTTTCCAGTATATATCAAAAATAAAGTAACATCACAGATGGATTAAGGTCCTTGAATAGTTAATACTTATTTAATCAAAAGGGATATTTTTTCTTGATGGGACTGAACTAATCAGGTGAGCCTTTTCACAGTGGGTCTACCAGTAAGAGAGAAGAAGCAGCGAGACTCTCTCCTGTTCGCCTTGAAGAAGCCAACTGCTGTGGTGTGAAGAGGGCCGTGGGGCAGCAAATGGGCCTCAGTCCTCACAGCTACAAATAACTGAATTCTGTTAACAACCAGTGAACTTGGAAGAGGACTCCAAGACAACATGATTGCATCTTCAGCCAACACTTTGATGTAAGTCTTGTGAGATCCTAAGCAAAGGAGCCAGCTAAACCAGGCTCAGATTCCAGATCCACAGAAACAGTGCAATAATAAATGACATGTGTTGTTTTAAACTACTAAGTGTTGGGTACAAACTTATTTGTTACACAACCAATACAGATAGACTACCAGTGTTTATTTGCTCTTACTCCCAAGAAAATGTCTTACCAGACTGAAGTTCATGTCTTCAATTCTGTGTTCTAAGGAAATAACTAATTGTTGGAAGATTCCTTTCTTTGCAATAACTTATTAACTTTTCCTTAGCTCTCTAGTCTATGCATCAATAAATCTGGATTATTTTAACTTTTATATGTAAATTTTAACTTCTACATTTGTTTAATGATCCTGTAATACATACTTTAGTTCTTATAAAGTTTTTTTTTCTGAACACACTTCAATTTTCCCACATATCCATGTTGACTTAAATGAATTCAAGTTTCCATGAGGAAATTGCCACTGAAAACAGGTAGAAACATCAGTATTGCTCTTATACTTCATGAATTTTTGCACACTGTACATAGCAGAAAATCTCTTTCATTTAGTTTTTGTCTGTTTACTTGGTGCTATTTATTATACCACCTAGAAATTACTGATTCAAGTTCATTTTGGGTGTCCATTCTGACGTATAAGGTCTGTCCAGAAGGTATCCAGCTATGTTTTATGAAAAATAGGGGCATTTGTTTATGAAGATATAAGATGCAAGAAATCTTGTACATAGGACAAGAACTCCTCAGTCCCCCTCAAAGTAGGCACCTTGGGACCTCACATGGATCTCCCAATTGCCATCAGCTTTCCCATTGTATCTCATCAAAGGTCTGAAATCTCTTCCCCTTTAAAGATGATTTTAATTTTGGAAAAAGCCAGAAGTTACAGAGCACCAAATCTGAACTGTTGTGGGGGTGGCGGGGCTGAGTCATCTCCATGATTTGATGTTTCACCAAAACACTGCACAAGATGCGATGCGTGAATGGATGTGTTGTCGTGACAAAGCTGCCAATCACCAGTTGCCCATAGCTGTGGCCTTCCAAATCATCCCAATAGTTTCCATGGAGGAATGTTCAAACTTAATGCAAAATCTGATGTAGATCTGTTGCTCTACTCGCTCGGTCATTTTGAATGTGACAGCCACACAGGACGCATGCTCACTCAAAAGCGTCTACTGCCCCCGCTGACTAGTACAGTGAAATCGTCATTGTTCACACATGCACATTCCAGTCCACTCTCCTTGGCTGCCAGTTGCATTGATGTCGTGCAAACCATTCTCGTTTTCATTATATTAACAATGGCTGGACTTTTTCCAGACAGACCTTGTATGTGTCTTCTCTTTGTCATTGAAGCCATAGCAAACATTTCCCAATTTTAACTCTGCAGTTTGTTTTGGAACCAATAGAAACATGCAGGTACTGGCAGCTTGTTGTTTTTTATTTTCTTTCATTTTGTTTTAATTGTGGTAAAAAACATGGTTTAAAGTTTACCATCTTAGCAATTTCTAAGCATACAGTTCAGTAGTGTGAAATATTCACATTGCTATGCAGTCAAAGTCTAAAACAATTTCATTTCACAAAACTGGAACTCTATACCCATTAAACAATTCCACATTTTTCTCTCCACCTACTTTATGTTTATAGAAATTTGAATACTCAAAATACCTCATTTAAGTAAAAGCATACAGCATTTGTCTTTTTGTGACCAGTTTATTGTGCTTTGCATAATGTGTTCAAGGTTTATCCATGTATCGGTTAGGTTCTACGTTAGGATTCTCCAGAGAAACAGAGCCTACAAAAGACATGCCTGCATATGTCTATTCATATCCATGTCTATACCCACATCTACAAAATTTGAGATTGTGTGGTAGGCCGAGTTCCAAGGTAGTCTCCAAGAGCCCTGCTCTGTCATATGTGCGGCCTGTGTGGATGGAAACTTTTGATTTGTCTGTTTAAAAATACTTTATATGGTAAAAATAGAGCTGAAATAGATTTTGTTTAAAGAAGAAAAAAATATACTGCTCTGGTCACAACTCTTAGGATGTCTTAAGCAGTCTGGCTCACCTCTGTGCTCTCAGTGGTGCACAGCCATGATTTTTAGCTTCAGTCATTTATCAAAGCTAAAATCAGACAATAAAGATAACTGAGGAAATAGCAAGTTGAAACCAAGCTTGCTTATGGCTTCTTTCGTGACTTCAGCTGCCCTAGATTATGTATCTCTGTTGAATGAAACATCCCCATGGTACCACTTGGCACCATAATGAGCCCATGTATATTTCAAGTGGCAACAGGCAACTAGGGAGGGTACATGAACTGGTGTGATGAAAACAGCATTAATCCAGTGAAAATATTATGGCACGCCAATTCTGGAATTACCCACTTGTTTAATTTCAAGCAAAATGATCTTGCACTAATATAATCACATTCTAAATCAGACAATATAATTATGAAATATGTGAAGGAAGATGTGCATCCAGCAGTCCAGGAGAGAGAAGACTAACACTGTATCCATGCACCCCACCCTCCCTCCGCTTTTCTCTCCTCTCCCCTGCTTCCTCCCCGCCTCTCTCTCTCTCTCTCATTGTTTTGTTTTGGTTTTTAATTGTGAAGATTACTTCTGTGCAATTTGAACTTCTTCCCAAATTCTTTGATTTGTTTCTGTGTAAATAGTTTAATCCTTTTCTTCTTCTTTTTTTTTCCCCTCAGGAGGGGGTGATCAGGAGGTGAATATCATTTTGCAGACTGTTATAGTAAAAGAAAATTATTGGCTGTGGAATGGCAATGTCAGTGCCTTCCTTCATATAGCTTTCTAAAGTAGACACCTGAGATTTCCATACTGGGTCCTGGGGCTAGGGAAAAGTAAGGATTCATCATAAGGTAGAGCTTCTATGAGGGAGTAAGTACATTAGCGCTTGGTGAACATACGATCTGCGTCCCTTCACGGAGAGTCTGCTCTGCTATAGCTGCTTGTCTCCCGTCTGTGTAGCCACAACTTCTGTGGTCTGGGTTCCTTCAGGACATGATCTGTTTACTGCCCAGTGCATGGGTACTCTCATTTGAGTTGAGATAAATTTAGAGTCTATATCTGTTGATCCACAAGTCTTCTGCACTTACAAATGAGAGAGAATTTTAAAAAGCACCAACATCTTAGCCCTGGTGTGGCTCAGTGGCTTAAGCGCCAGATTGTTAACCAAAGTTTTGCCGGTTCGATTCCCTGTCAGTGTACATGCTTGGGTTGCGGGCCACGTCCCTAATAAGGGGTGCTCAAGAGGCAACCACACATTGATGTTTCTCTCCCTCTCTGTCTCCTACCCTTGCCCTCTGTCTAAAAATAAATAAATAAGATCTTTAAAAAAAAAGTACCAAGATATTAAATGGGAAAAACTAATCTGAATAAAAGTTAATTTTGGAAACAGAATAAAATATTAAAATGGTTATAATTAGCATCCTCATGGAGATTTTAAATAATAGTAATATTACGCCCTGGCTGGTATACCTCAGTGGATTGAGCACGAGCCGGGAACCAGAGGGTCCCAGTTCGACTCCCTGTCAGGGCACATGCCTGGGTTGCAGGCCAGGTCCCCAGTGGGGGCCATGCGAGAGGCAACCATACATTGCTGTTCCTCTCCCTCTCTGTCTCCCTCCCTTCCCCTGTCTCTAAAATAAATAAATAAAATCTAAAAAAAAATAAATAATAATATTACATCAACTAAAATGTACATGTAAAATAGAAAGCACTGAAAAATTTCCTGAAAGTTAAACATAACTCTACCTGTCTCACTTTTTATCTTTCATTTATTAAGCTGATTTTCTAAACCAGTGTTTTCAATTTAAAGTGTGGTCCCTAGACCAGTAACATTACTATCAACAAAGAAATTGTTAAAAATGCAATTCTGAAGCGCACACACACACACACACACTACATAATAAATTAGAAACTGGGTTTGGATTACACGAATCTTTTATTGAGCCCTGCAGATCGTTCTGATGTGTGCTGAAGTTTGAGAGCCACTGCTTGACTGTATACTGGAATCACCTATGAAACTGGCTCCTATCCAAGCAATACTGATTAATATTTAGGGTGCAACGTGAGTTCCCAGAGTTTTAAAAGCTCCCCAGGTGATTCTAATTTGCAGCTAAAGACAAGAACCAATGATTTCCATTTATTGGGCTCAAAGCAATTAGATCCCTTTACAAATGGGGTTAAAGCAGAGCTTTTCAAACAAGTGTGCTCACTGGAATAACTTGAAGCACTTCACAAATAACTGATGTGGTATAGCACCACCAGAGATTGTGATTTCATTGTCTGAGGTGTGGCCAGGATTTATAAAACAGATATCAGGTGATTCTAAAATGCCGACCACTCGAGCAATAGTGGTTTAAAGGCTAAATTTTTATTTCTAAAGATAAATTCCGTTGCAGAGGATGGATTCTTAGTTCTAAAGATAAATTCCTAGTTCTAAAGACTGAATTTCTACCTCCAGAGGCTGAATTCCTAGTTCCAAAGAATTAATTCCCAGATCTAGAGATAAATTTCTATATCTAAAGTTAAATTATAAGTCCTAAAGATAAATTCCTAGTTCCAAAACTAAATACCAAGATCTAAAGATAAATTTCTAGTTTCAAACACTGAATTCCTAGATCTAAAAATAAATCCCTAATTCTAAATATAGATTTCTAGTTCCAAAGAATGAATTTCTAGTTTTAAAGATAAATTTCAATTTCTAAAAATACATTCGTATGTTCAAAAAATAAATTTCTATGTCTAAAGCTATAAATTTCTAGCTCCAAAGACTAGATGTCAAAGTAAAAGCTTGCTTCCAGAGACTAAGTTCCTAGATCTAAAGATAAATTCCTAGTTCTGAAAATAAATTTCTATTTCCAAAGACTGAAATCTTATATCTACCAATCAATTCCTAGATCTAATAATAAATTCCTAGTTTTAAATATGAATTCCTAGTTCTAAAGTTAATTTTTTAGTTCCAGAACTGAAGTTCTAGAACCAAAGATAAATCTTTAGTTCTAAATACAAATTCTTAGTTCTAAAAATATATTCCTAGTTCTAGAAATAAATTCTTAGTTCCAAAGACTGAATTTCTGCTTCCAAAGACTGAATTCCTAGATCTAAATATAATTTCCTATTTCTAAAGATAAATTCCTAGTTCTAAAGACAAACACCTAGTTTCAAAAAAAAATGAATTTCTATCTCTAAAGATAAATACTTACCCCGAAAGACTAAATTTCTAGATCTCAGGATAAATTCCAAGTTCCAAAAACTGAATTACTAGATCTAAAGATAAAATTCTAGTTCTATAGATAAAACTTTACTTCTAAATATGATTTCCTAGTTCCAAGGACTAAATTCATAGATCTAAAAGTGAATTCCTTTCTGAAGATAAACTTCTATTTTGTAAGAACAAATTCCAAGATTTATAAATAAATTCCTAGTTCCAAAGCCTGAATTTCTAGATCTTACAATAAATTCCTAGTTCTAAATATAAATTCTGAGTTCCAAATAATGAATTCCTATTTCTCAAGATACTTTATTCCAAAGACTAAATTCCTATTTCTAAAGATAAATTTCTAGTTTCAGAGGCTGCATTTCTAGGTCTAGAGATAAAAATCTTAGTTCTAAAATTAAATTTTTAGTTCTTTTTTGACATTGAAGAACTTTTTAATTTTTTAATTACAGTTTTCATACAATATTGCAATTTTTCAGGTGTACAGATTCTTAGTTCTAAAGATAAATTCTAGATAAGTCTTTATTCCCAAATACTGAATTCTTAGATCTCAAGGGAAATTCCTTGTTCTAAAGATGATTTCCTTGTTCCAAAAACTGAATTCCTAGATCTAAGGATAATTTTGTAGTTTAAAGATAAATCCTTAGTTCCAAAGACTGAATTCCTGGAGCTAAAGATAAATTTCTAATTTTAAAATAAATCTGTAGTTTTAAACATAAATTTCTATTTCTAGAGATGAATTCTTAGTTATAAAGACTGAAAACCTACCCTGGCTGGTGTAGCTCAGTGGATTGAGTGTGGGCTAGGAACCAGGCGGTCCTGGTTTGATTCCCAGTCAGGGCACATGCCTGGGTTGCGGGTCAGGTCCCCGTGAGGGCCATGTGAGAGGCAACCATACATTGCTGTTTCTCTCCCTCTCTTTCTCCCTCCCTTCCTTTCTCTCTAAAAATAAATACAAATAAAATTTTTAAGAAAAAAAAAAGACTGAAAACCTATGCCTAAAAAGACACTAAATTTATGACCTTTATAAAGACTAATTATGCACATATAACTGAATTAAGATTTAACTACCTCTCAACATCTCTAAACAAAATAGAGATTTAGAAAAAGTGATTTGTAACCCAAGGCAAGGGAAAGAGTAGTGCTTTTCAACCTTGGCGGCACATTAGATTCTCAGGGAGTTTTTGGAAACTTCTAATACCTAGGCCTCACCCGAGACCAGAGATATCCAATCAAATCATAACCTCTGAATGTGAGTGAGGTATCAACGTTTTAAAAGTAAATTAGGACATTGCACAGTAATCAAAATTCAGTGTTACCAGGATCTCCTCAGAAAGTTCTATAGGGCACCTGAGGTTGAGAATCATGGGAGGGAGGGTAACATCACTCCAGGCAAGAAGGAACTATACTCATTCCACTTTTCTTATGGGTCATGGAGCATCTGGGTAGCCTGTGTGCCCAGATACAGAGAAATCACAATGTCAGCAACAGGGATACTGCTACTGGCACTAGTATAGGACCTTTATGAACACGTGGCTACCTGGCATTGTTGACTTTTACCATGAGTGGTTTGGCATTTGGTGGCTGGAAGCCTCCTGTACAAGTCACCCACTAATCTCTTAATTTAATACTATCTTATTACTAAAAGAAAGACAGTGGATCCCTATTCAAACTGATGCAGAATAACTAAGTTGAAATATGTTAGTGCATGGTTTTCAACCAGCAGTGACGTTGTCCTCCCAAGGTTATTTAATGATGTCTGGAGATATTTTGATGTCTCAGCTGAGGAAGGACAGGGAGTTTTCCACTGGCATTTAGTGAATAAAGACCAGGGAAACTTCAAAATATTCTATAATGCGGAGGACAGCTTCCTACCCCAACAGAGAATTTTCCATTCCAAAATGTCAACAGTGGCGAGGTTGAGAAACCCTACTTTTGTGGAAAGTCTACAGGCTTCAACTATTTCAGGGGAAAATGTAGACCAAATGTAGAAAGTCCATTACAGACAATAATTTGCTTGGAGGAGAGTCAAAATCTCCATAACTTTCTGATAGAACCAAACACTCTAAAGAATATACCTTGTTGCTAGAAAAGGAAACTCAGCCACATAGAGATTTCAAAATGACAACTATGATCACAGCATCTATTTAAAGTTAGCTCTTGTGTTTCTACAAGTAAATTGAAACTTGCAACGTGAAACACCTTCTAACCATATAACCCATCTCTGTCTACATATAGTTAGGTCAACCAAAAAGAAAAAAAAAAAAACTACAGGATTTTTTAGTTGCACCTTTTGTTGCCTTGGTCCAGAGTGTCCTTCCCTATCTTCTATCCAGGCTGGCACAGGTACATTTTTTAAAGTGAGAGTTGAATAGTCAAATTCTCCAGAAAGTCTTAGTAGTCCTAGGAGCTCCATTACTAGAAGAGGTGTCTCTTCTTCATGTTCACAGAATACTCTGCACATTTCTATCATAGTAGTCATATAAATATTTTAAAACATGCAGCTGACTCCTTAAACTGTACTTAAAGGTAGAACATTTGCTCTGTAGCTCAGGACCTAGAAAAGCCTCTAATACTTTGTAGGTACTCAACATCTTCTTAAATGAACGAATGAATGGTGACACATTTGCATCATTATTCAATAAAGGAAAACCCTGTTTTGGATTAGCTCTTCTGTAGACAACTTAGATCTATCATATCAAGAACATTTTGAAGTTAGTTCACTCAACCCCCGAAAGCCCACCTTTATACTTAGGCTTACTTAGCGGTGCTTCTTCCTTCCTCTCCTAATCTCTTTCAGCCCTCATTTTTAGAGTTCAAACATTGAGCACAAATAACATATTGTTTCTCTTCTCTGTATAAAATACTGTAAAAACCTAAAGAGAGTGTTATGGCAAGAAGCCTCAGAGTTTGGTTAACATGTTTTTTTCAGGCTCATTATTTAATAAAAAAGATCTTCATGGAAATACATTTTGATTGTTTTAAAATATTTTTACAAAGAAAGAAAAGAGCTTGAAACTTTCACTTTCTGAGAATGTTTTTCGGCATCTTATAGCCATATTTGCAAAGTTCCAGTTCTAGCCACTTGTAAGATATCTTTGGTCACTCGTGCCTATTCATTTTGATTAAGGGAATTTGAAGGGGGGAAAAGGAGCCGTTACAGAAAGGGCAAAAGAAAGTATGTCATTATCATCTTCTCCTGCCAAATTTAGTCATCAACTTAATTGCTGAGATTAATTGTTCTCATGAGGTTTTCACAGTGACTGCTTCATTGACCATCTTGTTCTATAAAGAAATACACTTACAGACCCTGAAATTCCATATTATTTCTGGGGAAAGATCAGCATTTAGTTGATAGGCCAAACAAATATATTTAGTTCAAACTATGCATTTCTGAGAGTTCTGGAACATCATCATTGCAAATCTTAGAATATTTCCTGACAATGAAAGATCTTAATGCACCATTTAAGGCATGTCAGAGTCAGCAGCTAGTCTGCAAACCTCTAATAAAACCCTTCCCTTCACTTATGTTTAACAAAAATAGAGAAACCATTGAAATGCAGACTGAAGAAAAACAACTATAAAGTTGAAGTCTGACTCACTAAGGACTGTTTACGTCTTCCCTGGTGCTATATGTACTTTTGCTGTATTTCTGTGAGTTCTCTTCCTGTTCTCCCAAGATAATTTTGTATCGAGGAGGAGGAAGGAATGGAGTTCTGTGTTTGGAGCTGAGAGACTAGATTCCTAAATATGTACTTTAACATCACTACTGACTTGTAGTGTACAATTAACATTACATAGCATTCTATTCTCTGTATTCCCTATATATCATCGCCGGATGCAGGTTAATTCTAAGTAAAAGACCCTGAAGTCTTATTTTAGCTGATTTTACCACCACAACTCTATTTGTGTGTGTATAATATACAGATTTATGTGTATTATTCCAGAAGCAAATTTTGTAATGTGATAGATGCCATAGAAAGAAAAATATGATGCAGTTTTCAAAGTAATATATATATGTGTGTGTATATATACACACATGCTCACACATGTGCAGGTGGTGGATGTGTTACTGAATATAGAAAAGTTGGAAGTGGCATTTTTTCATGTGTTTGAGGTGTCAATGCCACACAGGCATGAGTAAATACTTAAATATACATTTTTCTCCACAGAGTGTAGGTGAGTCAATTACATGTAAATCAGGGTGTTAAACTAGATTATGCAATTTATCATTCCTATGAAATTTTAGGGTTTATGAATGTTTTTAAAGCAATTCATATACCAACCAAATATTTTATCTGATGGTGAAAGTGTGAAGGCTGGACTCTCTATGTTTGTGGTCCTCCCAAGTATGCTAAGATTAAAAAAAAAAGAAATTGGTACCCTGGTCTTTAAAATTTTTTTTGATTACTTGAAAGTTAGCTTTCTCTTTAAATTCTGTATAAGTCATCCATTGAACCATTAGAAATTGTGATCAGAGGTTTAGTAAAGGAAGATAATTGCAGAGAAGTTTTTACAAAATAAGAATATGGAATGCCAGGTGATAAAAGTTGCTCAATTTCTTTCAAGGGGAAGCACTGACAGATAACATATTCTTCCAATTTTCTAATTTGTGACAAACAAGCTTACTTTAAAACATTTCATTACTTACAATCATTTCATAGATATATATGTTACATGAGGTGAATGACTTGTCTGATTATATTAACCCTTATTCTTAATGCTTAATGGTATCTTTAATACATAGTGTCAGTCAAACAGCATTATTTGTCCATGGAAAGATATTATCCCATGGAAGGAGAAATCTCCAATAATTTTTTCTGGAAAATAAAATAAGGGCTACTAGATGTATTACTTTTAAATTTTAATTCTCTATTCCAACATATAAACTTGGTTGCAGGTAACAGAATCTAGTTCAGTTAAATAGTAGGTGATTATTAAGGAATAGTGGATATACAAATTTAAAATGTTTATTCATAAAGATATATGGACCCATAAGTTTTTTTGCAACATTAGTCATGGTGGTCAAGATATGGAAACAACCAAAGTGTCCTTCAATAGATGATTGGATAAAGATGTGAGATACACACACACACACACACACACACACACACACACACACAATACTATTCAACCATAAGAAAAGAAGAAATACTGCCATTTGCAACAATGGCTAAGCAAAATAAGTTAGATGGAAAAAGTCAAGAACCATATGATTTCATTCACATGTGAGTTATAAACCTGAAAACAACAAATGAACAAACGAATAAAAACTCATAGACCCAGACAACAGTATGATGTTACCAGAGGGAATGGGGGGGGTGAGTGGAGGGGTAGTAAAGCGTAAAGGGGATCAAATATATAGATAAAAGGACATTTAACTTTGGGTGATAAACACGCAATGCAGATGATGTATTATAGAACTGTACACTTGAAACCTATATACTTTTATTAACCAATGTCCCCCCACTAAATTTAATAAAAATATTAGAAATGCATATTTTGGAGGTTCTGAAGGAATACATTTTAGGTTGAACTTAGTGTAATAATCCCAGTCATCACACTGGAGAACTGCTACTGCCCACATCAGAACCACAGAACTTTACTGAAACCAGGATTTTTCTGTTGCCAAGTCCAGAATTACACTTGAGTCCATGACAAGAAACTTGCCGTGTCTGCTGGCAGTCTCAGAGACTCTCACTCCGCCATGCCACATCTGCGTCCTGGCTCTTTTCTGAGAAAGCTGACTTACAAATGAAATCCCACACAAGTACATCTGGTTAGTGGAAAAAGCACCTAACACAAAGGAGAAATATCTAGATTTTTAAAATCCTGCCTTGGAATTTCACCATATGAGGGACTACCAACATGTGAGAATGAGGTTAGAAGCTTATAGACCACCACAAATGACAGATACCTACACTATGAACTCTGTTTAACAAAAACTCACTACTGTGCTCTTACTTTTATAAGGTTTTACTATTATCGTAGTTCCAATTTGGGATCTGAGAGGGGGGATAAGAAAAACCAGGATGTTAAGTGGCTGGCCAGTATTGAAATAATGCAAAAAAAAAAAGAAGTCTATTTCTGTGTTGAAGTCAGGTTACTCTGTGCTGAATTATCTCACTTAGCAAATATTTTTAGCTTCCTTGAAATAGCATTATATTCCATTTCAATATGGAAAGCCTAACTTACCAGTTCAGGGCTATTTTAACAAAAATTTAATCTCTCAGTTGTCATAAAGTCTGGATCAAGCCAATGGAAATGCAAAGGTTTCAATTCACAATGCTTTGGGACTGCTGAAATTTCTAAATCACCTTTAGAAAGTTCAGTACAGAGAACCTATATTGGCATAATTGCCTCAGAATGAACTCCCCATTAACACAATCTTAATTTTCTGCAGGTGATGGCTACCTGGATATTCTCTCCAAACCTAAGCAGCTTCTTCCAAATGAAAATGGAAGAATTCAGAGTCATAGAAGAATATAAGTAATAATATAAATAAAATAACGCAAATATGTACAAATACTATGCAATACAAATATATACAAATAAGCATAATGTAAATAATATGAGAATGCAAAGAATTTGAGTCTAAAATAAAATTTACTGTTACATTTGACAAGTGAAAAATGTTATACACACTTCTGTTTTCCAGAGTATGAATACATTTTAATGGAATATTTGAAGACCTAACTCAATTTTACCAGCTTTTTTCCTCCTTTGACCAGGTATGTAAGGTTAAAAAAAAAAATCATGCAACTAACAGCATGTGTTCAATGTTCAGGCAAGGATGTCATTGCTTACCGGAGATATTGAGTAGCATTAGAAAACATTTGTCTTGATGTTTTCTCTTTTCTTTACTTTTTAAAAAGATTTTATTTATTTATTTGTATTTTTTTAGAGAGGGGAAGGGAAGGAGAAAGAGAGAGAGAAAAACATCAATGTGTGGTTGTCTTTCACTGTCTCCTACTGGGGACCTGGCCCGCAACCCAGACATGTGCCTTGACTGGGAATCAAACCAGCGACCCTTTGGTTCGCAGCCCACGCTCAATCCACTGAGCCACACCAGCCAGGGCAGATGTTTTCTCTTTTCATGGTTGTGAATGGGTTTACATGAGAATACTCACATGTGTTTATGATTACTCCAATATTCCTTTTACGATTTATGTCCCTCAAAATATTTTCTAGGTCTTACCTCATCTCTTCAAAAATAAAATCTTCTCTCTATTGGACCCATTTCCCTCACCTTTATACCAACCTCTCTGGAGCCTTTTTATGTTCCTCAGGGCTATAGCCACTTTTTATCTTTTGGTTTTTGTTACTTCTGCACAGTCTCTCCCTGTGCCATTTTCTCTCCCTTGCTTTTGCTCTACTTGTTTATGTTCCTTTAAAAAAAAACTTTTGTAAGGATTTTCTTGTGTATACTTCTCTACCATATAAACTCAAAGGCTCTCACCCAATAGGCTGAGGGCAGGGCCAGTCCTTTGAATGGCAGTTACGGCAGAAAGGGTAGTATATAGGAAATGCTGGGATTATGGCCCCTACGTGGCTCAAATAAACATGGCTTTATTTCTTCATGGGCTGGGAAATACGACTTAAATGGTCGTGAAGAGAGTAGATTTTAAATTCTAAATTTTAGATTATCATTTTATAATAAATGGAAACAAAATAAAGCTATTAAAGTTTAAGAAGGTTTTCAGAGCAAAGAAAAGACGGAGACCTTTACCAAATAAAATATGTGCAATCTTCCACTCAGATGCTTCTGGTGGGAAGGTAGGGCTGAAGGATGAGAGTGTGGCTAATACAGCATTTAAGTGACAATGAAATGCAATGCATACTGTGAAGATCGTTTCTTAGCAGGAAAAGAATGTTCGCACTATCAAAGGATAGTGACATTTTTTTTTTGTCCATCTATATTTTTTTATTTAAGAGAACAGGTGTTCAGTGAACAAAACAGTTTCTACTGATTAATTAATTTTTGATAGGAGAGTTTCTGACTGTTTAGTTCATCTAGTAAAGAATGTGATATTACCTTAGCTCCAGAGAGTTTTTCCCAAAAGTACCTGAAACAAGAGGGATCAAGTAAGAAAAAGATACAGAAACAAAGAGACGCAGAGAGAGAATTCAACTTAGGTGTTTAGGTTTGCAAAGGCAAATATGGCATAGCTGTTTTCTGGGCTTTTGTTGCAGCAGGGAACCAATTCTATAGGAGGGAGTGATTCATTCTGTCTCAAGGATCGAGAACCTCTTCACAGAAGAGTTCTTACCTGAACATGGTGTCTAAAGTAGTGTTTCTCAATATCTAGTGCAGTGATTCTCAGTTCTTGCTGAATAGAAGAAAAGAGTTACTGAGGAGGTACTTAAATCACACCAGTGTGCAAATATCTTGGGAGTGCTTCTGGACTCTCCTCCAAGATTTGAAGTTATTGTACTGTGAACCCTGGCTTGAAAATTGCATGTGCAATTCCCATTATTTGTATCAGAAATGCCTAGGTTCTCCAGGTCTCAGAGCTGGGTCTCAGGGTAGGGGGGAACTTTGAACGAGTCCTTCAAATGATGCTCATACACCTGGAAGTTTGATAACTTTAAAAAGTAGATAAAATTTTACTAGGTGGATTGAAGATGGTGGAAGAGAGCATCTTAGGGAGGGGCAAATATCTGTGTAAACCCAGAGATGTGTGCCGCCGAATGGGGGACGATGAGGAGAGCAATTAAACAAGAGGCCCCATTTGGAAGAGTGCACTATGCCAGACTAAGGTATGCCTGTACTCTTGCCAGGCAGAAGAGAAGAGCTACTGAGGTTTTTAAAGGCCCAAGTGACATGTTCAGACATGAATTTACCAAGATCAGTCTGGTGGGATTGTATAGAAATGACTAGAGAAAGCAAGACCAATATGGAGACTACTGAAAATGTTCAGGCGGTGAATAGAACAATGATGAGAAAACAGAAGTCTCACATTTATTTAAAAAGAAAGATTCATAGACCTTGAAGTTCTACTGAAAGAAGGAAGTATAAGGAAGACTTCCATGTTGTTTGTTTGCCTTCACCTGAGTGACAGCAGTAACAACTGCCTTTTCTACTTTACAGGTAATTAAAGAGAATAACACACATCCAAGCCATGTCCTCTGTGAATGTTCAATAAAAATATATTAATGCAGAAAAACACACCACACTGGTAGAAAAATGGAAAAGCTATCAATTGACAAAGGAACTTCTTTTAAGGACTAACAAGAAATTTAGTTCACTTGGAGAATGTTAGGGTTAACAGTTGCAGGCTATATAGAAGCTAAATTGATACCTAGATCTGGGAATACAGTTATAGTTTGGTAAAACTAAAAGGTAAAATCAGTAATTTCTTCATCATTCTGTTTTATTAAAGTGACTCAGAACTGTCGGAAACAGTTCTGGTAAGAAAATGGACCTTCCATGGCTTCAACTATTGTACCAGATTCTGCCAAGTTAGAATAAAAGATAACTATATTTTTTAATGTTTCCTTTTTGTTGAGTTATATTTCATAATTGAATAACAATGTGTGAAAAATAACTAATAAAATAGTTTAAGGAATGCTGTGAATGTAAAATATGAACAAACACATAATAATGTGCTTAATGAACTATAAAAATAAAAGGGTGAATTAATACCCTGTGAAACTTTAGCAAGTTAATTACAATATGATGAGAAACACACACATATATATTTTACTTAGCTCTGTGGGGGAAGGGAATTTCTCATATCCTTGGTTCATAGGTGGTCACTGGGTGTGCTGGAATACAGAATGAAAAAGGGGCATGATATTCATTAAGGACAGAGTGAGGGAATTAAAAATGAGCCAATTATGGCTAATTCATGTGTTATTTTCTAATTTCAACTATTCATTTCAGTATTTTAATGACTCCCAAGTAACCTATATGGTTTGAAATAAAATTATCTAAATATGAGTAAAGTAATTTTTTGGAAAGTTACAAGTACACAAAATAATAGTCACTGGAAATTGAAAACTTTCATAGACACAAGCAAAATAAGTGATATGTGTATTTCAATACATAAAAGGATTCATTCATGTAACTAATAGATTTAGTTACATGAAACTATTTTAATGAAAACAAGCATCACTTTTTCTTTTTTTAATTTACTTTTTCAAAAGGTTTTTATTTACCGTATTTTTCAGACTATGAGATGCACCTTTCCCCCCAAATTTGGGAGGAAAATGGGGGTGCATCTTATAGTACTAATATAGCTTACCTGGCTGTTTATATTTATGTTGGTAAAATATTATGTTATTTATGTTATTAAATATTCTACCACATTTTTTGCTTCAAAATTTTTTTCCTATTTTCCTCTAAAATCTAGGTGCGTCTTATAGTCTGAAAAAAAACGGTATTTATTTCTAGACAGGAGGGTAGGGAGAGAGAAGGAGAGGGAGAGAAACATCAATGTGTGGTTGCTTCTCATGCACCTCCCACCAGGGACCTGACCTGCAATGACTGGGACTCAAACCAGTGACCCTTTGGTTCACGGGTCAGCACTCAATCCACTAAGCCACACTGGCCAGGGCTTACCTTTTCTAATTATAAGATAAAATTGTGCTCAATGAAACTTTTCAGAAAATTATGAAGAAAAATGAAAATTATCTATTTCCCCTCTACCTAGAGACAACTACTAATATTCTGGTTATGTATCGATCAAAGATAGTTTGCGAGATGATCTGCCTTAAGTTATTTGCATAACCTGCACTTTTGCTCTTAATTATGCAGTGTGTACAGATTTTATTGTCAACCATTTTAAAAGATTTTTTCCCTCATTATTTTTAAAACATTGAATAGTACATTAGTTGATTACAACCATGTACTTTTAAAATAAACACTTACTGGGTTTGCACGTGCAGAGTTTTAGCCTAAGTTATAAGAGATGCTGGACCATCACTGTTTTTCTGATCAAAAATAAAATGATCTCCCTTTCTGAAATTATGCTACTTTCTGAGATCAATCATCTCAAACTATAATTAATTTTACAGTTAGCACTTTTTTCTTTTAATCATGTTGATTACATTGAATTTTATGTGGCTTATATGAATAAAAATTGTCCTATGTTTCAAACTAGTGTTTTAACATTGAATATTTTTTGATACTGATATTGTGCACCTTCTTTTATTTTTCACATTTTCCTGTTGTATATTTTACCTATCCATTTTTCAGGTACTTTTATGTAAGCTCCTCATTATAATTAACAAAAATCATTAAAGATAATCCCAGTATAAATTTATATACTATTGCAACTATTTTAAATATTGTTTCAGAAGAATACTTTGATAACAGAAACTATAAACTAGACAAACATAATGCACCAGTATTTATACACATTTATATGTAGACTGTGGACCTGGTTGTTCAAAAAAGGGTCTGAAGAATATACCTGTAGATGCATCCCAATTCAATTCAGAAAATATTGTAGGTTGCTTAATTGGAAGCAGAAGTATAATACATTCTGAAAAAGAAAATATTGAGTTAGTGGGATTTTCTTATTTATTGATGGAAAATTACTCTGAAATTGATTTTTGTTTCAATACTTATTGATTAGAAAGTGTTCTAAAATACACATTTAGTGCTTCTTCAATCTTAGTAAGTAGCACACAAATATTTTCTGGACATTGAAGATTATGCAATGTATTTGGGTCATTCTGTACGCTGAGCAATTTAGCACTGTGCAGACATATAAATAGATTAAAACTTCATGGAGAGGGACTAGAGCACAAACCCCAGTTGTTATTATTTTGGATAAACTCCTGCCTGTTTGCTGCCACTTGATTTTTTTTGTAAGAGTCAGGTATAGACCGTCTAAACCTGCATTTGTCTTGTAAGGGGTTCTGCTGTGGAATCCATGCTCTTTTACATATTTAAGAAAACTCCTCCAACAGTTCCTTTCTCTCCTTTAGGCAATCAATTTTTCTCTGTCTTCTGGGTCATTCCCCATAATATAAAACGGGCTGTTATTTCTCTCATTTAAAATTTTTTTTAAACTCAATTCCCTTCCAGTTGCCATTCCATTTCGCTGAAACTGTCCTATGAAACTCCTTGAAATAATGATACATAGATACATGTGTGTTTCCTTCAGTTCCTCCCCTTTCATTCCTTGTTACTCTTCCCCACTCATGCCCTTGTGCCACCAAATCACCCAAACCTAACTTTTCAGAGTCAAGCTCTCAGTCCTCTTCTTACTAGATCCCTCATTGGACTTTACCACACTGATTCATCCCTACTTCTTGGTACATTTTATTTTCTTGACTTTCAGAAGAATACCACACTTCCTTGGTTCTCACCCTACCTCAATTCTTACTCCTTCTTCATCTTCTTAACCTGTTCAATTATTCTCTTCTCTGAACGTGTTAATATTGGAATGTTTTTCATATCCATCCTAATCTCTTGATGACCTCATCCAGACTCAGGACTCTAAACATTGTAAGTCAAGAACTCCCAAATTTCTATCTCCAGCACGACCACTCTTCTGAACCCCAGGGGTGTGTATACCACCACCTGTTCAGCATCTCCACTTGGAGGTCTATGAGATAACTCAAACTTAACATGTTCAAAACTGGACTTCTCTTCTTGTCTTCCTGCAAAAATCTACTCCACTGACAGCTTCAGGGGGTAGCAATGTTTTTCTTTCTGCTGCTGGGGTGACTACACATTACAATTTGCCAGGAACTGAGGGAATTCTCCAGATGAAAGACTTTCATTGCTAGAACTTGGAAAGTCATTAGCAAACCAGAATAAGTTGGCCACCCAGCCAGCATCTCAAGCCAAAGACATTAAGGCCATCCTTGACTCTTCCTCTCACATTGCATATCTAATGTTAGGAAATCATGTTAGCTCTATCTACAAACTAATGAGTTTGCACCACTTCCGTTTCTACCACCTCATCAAGCTCCCAACACCCATCACCCATCACCTGGGTTACTGAAGCAGCCCCCTAATTGGTCCTCCTACTTCCACCTGTTTTTCTACCAGCACGCATGCTCAACAAAATTGTCAGAGTGGTCTTTTTAAAATATAAGCTAGACCATACATTCCTTATTCCTCCATTTCTGTACTCTCTTCCCATTTCAGAATACATGCCAAAATCTCTACGGTGGCATATAAAACACATCTGATCTAACTCCAACTCCAGCACTATAAGCACATACTCCCCGTTTATCCTTTGCTTCAACTTCTATAATTCTTTCCCTTGTCCATTGTGCTCTCACCACATTAATTTTCTTGCTGTTTCTCTTTGCTGCACACAGGCTGCTGTCTTAGAGCTTTTGCACTGGCTGTTCTGTCTGCTTGGAACACTCCCCAAGTAGCTCTATGATTAGCTCTTTCACTTCCTTCAAGTTTTGCCTCAAATGTCACTATCTTTATGATGATCATAGTGTTAGAAGTTATATGCTCTTCTATTCCCAATCTCTCTTCCTGTGCTCTCTTTTCCCCTCAATGCTTTTAATCGTTTAATATTCTATGTAATTTACATGTTTCTTATATTCATTTTTCATTGTCTGTCTACCCATGCTAGATTTTAAGCTCCAGCAAAGCAAAGGATTTAAAAAAAGTCTTTCTCACTTGATAAGTACCAAGTACCTTGAACGGTGCTTAACACAGGAAGTACTCAATAAATATTTATTAAATGAACAAAAGCATTTATTTAACTTTACCTCAGTACCTTTTAAATTCCCCCTACACCCCTAGCTCCATCTCAGATGCTTATAGAAGATTCCAAAGATGAATGACACATTGTCCTAGAATTTGAGAAACTTCTCATCTATTTGGAGAGTTGAGATATGGTATATTGTTGTGGAGGTGATTAAATGTTACAACATGTGGTCATAGCTACAAGCATGGTAAGCATAAGAAAACCTGAGGGTTTTTTTTAATCTTAAAAATTAATTATTTACTCCAGGGGTTACCTAGAAACACTTTCAACTCTAAAGTTATTATATTTTTAAAATTTACAAATTGTTAACGTAAAGGAGGTATAGAATAGAGGTAGGGCAGTGAAATCACTAGGGAGATCAGTGACCATCAACAGCTGTAGGGGAAGCTGAAAGAGAAAATGTGTTATAGCACCCTCTACAAACAGAGGGTAAAAGAACATAAGTAACAAATATTATAATTCCAAGGGCAATTTCCAAGGCAGCTTACTCTGAGCTGAAACCTGAGTGGATAGACATGAGAAGGACAGTGTACAGTGGGCAACGTTCTCATTGCCTTCAAGGTGAAGGGGAGTGAAAGAAAATGTGTGTGAACTTCGGAAAAGAGCAGAGTGCTGGCAAGCTTAGGCCTTGAGAATTGGAAAGGCATTCAGTAGACCTCTCCTCAACTTCCTCTGAGGACAGAAGCTCACTCTGAAAAAACTGGACAAATCAAATATACCTAATGACAGGAATAAAATTGAGGGAAGAAATAACTGGGAGAAATAGAGGTCTAAATATCAAAGAGTGGAAAGGAGTAAAAATGAGGAAACAGTTCCAAACTATAACTTAACAACAGAAAATCTAATGTTTAAAGCTGAAAGCACCATTCTGGTAGGCCTGTAGAACTTGTAGGCCCAAAACCTTACTTGATAGACTTAAATGTATACACATAGACCATTTTTATGCCCTTTTAGTAACAACAAAACAGCAAAACTGTAAGTTATATAACTTAGTCCAGTTGGGCTACCATGACAAGATACCTCAGGCTGGGGAGGTTAGAAGCAAATTGATTTCTCACAGTTCTGGGGGCTGGAAGTTCTGGAGCAGAGTGCCAGCATGGTCAGATGAGGGCCCTCTGGTTTAGCTAGCATCTTATCACTGTGTCCTCACATGGTGGAAGGGGCTGGAAGTCCCTCTGGAGCCTCTTTTATAAGAGCAAGAATCCCATCCATGACTTCACCTCCCCAAATCATCATTTTTGGAAGTTTATATAATGTGGATGGAGCACAAATGTTTAGACAATAGCACCATGATACTGGAAAGCCTACACTGTTGCCTACACTCCCCCCCTATGGAGCCTCTTTTCAATAGCCTGAGAAAATCCATCTCATTTAAAAATGTGGGAAAAATACAATCTGAATGTAACAAAAAGTTATTGTAAACAAAAGTAATACATTCCAATAGACAATAAGAGCACATCAGGGAAAAAAAAATCTGGCCTCTAAACAGATGGGAACTCCAACATAAAATTAGATGTTTTGAAAGAACAGCAAAATTAAGAAATTCAGAATGTGAGACATTATATGGCTATATGATAGCAATATGTGTAAGAAAGATTGACAAGAACCAAAATTAATTGGAAAAAGAACAGTTTTCAGAAAGAAAACCACAGTTCAGCATGGCTTTTTAGATAAATAAAAATTGATTTTATAAACAGTCCATACTCTCCATGTGGAACCAGAGCAGTCAACACTAAGGTACAGTCTAGAAAAATGATTAAATACTAGGGGAAAAAATGCCTTTGGAAATCCAAATAGAACATGTCACTACCACCAACCTACAAATATTAATCAAGTAACAAATAAGGGGATGAAAGTGAGAGTGGCATCAAATTTCTTAGCAGCAACATCTTAAGCTACAAAACAATGAAATAATATTTTTAAAGTACTCAAGAAGAGAAAATGTGGGCCAAGGATTTTATACCCAGCCAGACATCCTTTAGGTACAAAATTTACAAAGGGTTATGAACATGTAGTACTTGAAAAAATATTATTCTATTAAATTTTCCCTGAGGAATGTACTAAAGAAAGAACTTCAGAAAAACATAATATCTGGAGAAGCTTCTTTATGAGGTCTTGAAGAAATGGCAGAAAGCGTTTTAAGACTGAAATATGACAATGAAAACTACAAAATGCAATATAAATACTATATAGTCTTATGTGGGATAAATAGTGCAGCCAGTTTAAAAATCAGAGAAAAATAGATAAAGTGGAAAGTAGAATAAACTTCTTGGTCGACACACTGGCATTAGTAGTGAAAAGATACCTTTCAAAACTGATCAATGAAGAACTTGAAGCTTAAGTATATTTTGCTCAACAAACATTAACATGAAGTTTATACTGAGGAAGAGAGAAAAAGAAGCAATTACTTGATGGAATTTATACAGATCATATAAAAAAAACCTAATAATTCCACAATAAAGTCATGGTTAAAAGTATTATAGAAAGGTATTGGTACAAAGTTAACCATTAGAAAAAGTTCAAGTATTCCCAAATAGCAAAGGAAAGAATAAGAAAAAAAAAAGCAAAGCAAAAAGCTAACGTAATGGAATATATGAAACATATGAATACATATATGTTTCACATGTAAGTATATTCATATACAATTTTAAAACATTATACTCTGTTATAGACACTAAATGTGTTAGTTGTATCAATACATGTTAATATACTTAACTTACATAATATAAAAAAGTTGTTCAGATTGAACTAAAAAAGTAAAATTCAGCTTTATACTGTATGTAAAAGATACCTAAAATAAAATGAATTGAAAAGGCTAAAGATAAAAGCATGCACAAAAATATAGCAAGTAAAGGCAGGCAAGAAGAAAGCAGGGGCCATGATCTTGATCTAAAACAGGTAGAATTCAGGCCAAGAAGAATTAAACAATACAAAGTAGGACATCATATAATGCTAAAAGCTACCATTCATGGTGAAGATATTAATATCTATTCACCAAATATCAGCACAGCTTTTATAGAACAGAAATGATAGGAGATAAAAGGTAAAACAGACACATAATAAAAATAGGAAACTTTAGCACACCATGCTCAGATCTAAACAGATCAAGGGGACAAAATGTTAGTGAGAACACAGGAGACCTGAAAAACATAAGATGAAGTCTATAGCTATATAATAAGTACTTTATCCTTATAGCATAGAATATACTTAGTTTTTAAGCATACGTAAACATCTGCTGAAATTAGCTACATACTAACTTACAAATAATAAAATAAAAATATGAACAACATCGTTATTAGGCTATGATGAAACGAATCCTCAATTAGTAGTAACAAAGAAAAAAATTACCTCCATCGGGAAACTTAAAATAAGTTAATTTCTTTTTTTATGTTTATTAATTTTTTAAATTATTTTATTGCTGTTCAATTATAGTTGTCTGCATTTACCCCCCACCACTTCCCCAACCCCAGCCAAATCCACCTCCTTCCCTTGTTTCCACTCCTCCTTGGTTTTGTCCATGTGTCCTTTATTGTTGTTCCTGAAAACCCTTCCTCCCATTATCCATCCCCTCCCACATCCCCTTCTAAATCAAAGAAAAAATACAACCCAAAATTTCTGTATTTCTAGAAGCAAATAATGAAGAAATCACAATGTATTAAAATCAAACGAAAATAAGAATGTCATAAAAGAACTGATAGAACATTTTGTGCTTATGCAAATCTTTCTGTGTATAAAGGAATAGAGAACCATACTTGAAAATCCCTGGAGCTGTGGTTGGAGAATGGATAGAGGGGGAATAGAAGCTCAGAAACCAGGTAACTTAGATTAGAATGTTTGCAGTGGAGTTGGAGAAAAGTGGGACAGATTTTAGATTTTCTTTTTTTGAGGCATAATCTAGAGAACTTGGAAAAGGATTGAATGTAAATGATAATGGAGGGTAGGCCCCAAGGAAGAGTCATGGGTTCATTCACACAACCAGGGAGGTTGGCAAAGCCAATTTAGTGAGAAAAGAGGACTGAGAGAAATTTTAGGTGTAGTAGTGGTGGAAAATAATTTACAAAATAGATAATAACAGAAGAAATTCAAAGGACTAACAAAATACGATTAAGTTCAACTTTACTCTTTTTTTAAAGATTTTATTTATTTTTAGAGAGAGGGGAAGGCAGGGAGACAGAGAGGGAGAGAAACAGCAATGTATGGTTGCCTCTCACATGACCCTCACTGGGGACCTGGCCCGCAACCCAGGCCTGTGCCCTGACTGGGAATCAAACCAGCAACCCTTTGGTCGCCGGCCTGCGCTCAATCCACTAAACTACACCAGCCAGGGCTCAACTTTACCCTTAAAGAAATATATACTAAAGATACCATTTTTAACTTACCAAATTGACAAATTATTGATGACAATGGTGAAATGAACACTCATATATCCTGCTAATGTTTTATAAATGTTTATACCTTTCTGATTAGCATCATGGAATTATATGATCTATGATCTATAACTCAGTTTCCAGGAGTGTATTCTGAAGAACTAACTAGTTATTCTTATACATAGACCAAATCTATGTGTAATAATGCTAATCACAGACTCAGACATTATATAAAAAATTGGAGTCAATCACTAGTTTTCATGATATAAGTTTTAAAAAACAAATGTTAAAAATTATACTACCATGCAATAAATGTCTACACAATTATTCTTAATCATGGTTTTGAAAGCACATTTCAAAAGGTATTTTTAATTTAAATCAATGGAGAGTTCTTTAAAGTTAGCAAGCTATCTACACCAAGTCTCATTCTAAAAATACAGCTACAGTAAATTCAAATAAAAATAGGCAAAAGAGTTGTATCAAGGTAAAATACTGTACAAAGTCACAGTAAGAAAAATGAAAGAGTAGCATAACATGTCTAAAGACAATGAAAGTATGTTGCAATGACACACTGAAAAAAAATTAAAACTATTGCATACTCTTTCAAAATAAGTTAAAAGGCATTAAGAAAATTATTTAAGACGTAAAACAACAGTGATAAACATAAAATAGGAAGTACAGAAATAAAATAACATCAAGTGAGAAGACATGAGCTGTTTAATAGCTATTAGAATTGTGTGTTCTCCTATAAATACAACAGCCTTGACTATGAATATTATAATATATATATATACACACACAGGACAAGAAAAATATTCTAATATGTTCTCAGTAGTTATATCTAAACAGTAGAATTACAGATGATTTAAATTTCCTTTATTTCTTAGGTTTTTTATATTTTTATACAATTAATATACATTCTTTCCATAATTATTTTGTTATGGGTAGGACCTCAAGGGAAGAATATAATAATAATATCAGTTCACGACATATCATATTTTGTTCATATGAAGCCATATTTTATTATTTCATTTGTGCTTATTTTCCTTATTTTTTCCCTACTCCTAACCCCCTTTATTTCATAAACAACCATTCTCCTGTATTTAATGCATACCATTAGAATCTTGTTATACAGATTCTAATAAATATTTTTTTAATTATTTTATTGTTGTTCAATTACAGTTGTCCGCATTTACCCTCCCCCCACCCCACCCGAGTCAAACCCACCTCCCTCCCTTGCTTCCCCCCTCCCCCTTGGTTTTGTCCATGTGTCCTTCATTGCAGTTCCTGAATACCCTTGTCCCCCTTCTCCCCTTCCCCTTCCCCTCTGGTTACTGCCTGAATGTTCTAAACTTCAATGTCTCTGGTTCTATTTTGTTTCTCTGGTTGTATTTGCTTGCTTACCTCAGAAGCG